>JAGKTI010015069.1:0-20919 GCA_018397915.1 Birgus latro | reverse complement strand
AAGATCAGGAGGGTTGTCAAATCTACCTTATCTGCTGAGGTGTTGGCACTGCTTGAATGTGCTGAGACTGCTATATATCTTGCCAGCATATTGCGTGAGGTTTCTGGATGTGGAAAGATCAAAATAAAGTGTTTCGTCGACAACAAGAGTCTGGTGGACACTCTTTACTTCTGTAGGAGCGTAGAAGACAGGAGATTGGGCGTTGATATTGCTGTTTTACAAGACATGTTGGAGCGAGGGGAGATTGATGAAGTATCTTGGGTGGATACATCACAACAACTGGCTGATTGTCTCACCAAGAAAGGTGCCTCGACCGAGTGGCTGTGTGCAGCAGTCAGCCTGAGACTAGAAAGTTTATAATACTTCAAGAGACATCACATATCTGTATGTGGCCACAGACTGGGTCTTGATAGTAATTAAACAAAAGTGTATGTATTGGATGCAGAGCGCGTATCGGGTGTTGATGGTACTCACACAAAAGTATATGTATTGGATACATACAGTAGTGTGTATCAGACGCTAATAGACAATCCAGCTCCATCCTTGGAATCTTTTGTCAAATTAAGAAGAGAGGACGAAAGTGTTAGTGCATATTGCTGTTAGAGTGTGTGTGCGCGCACACACACCTTTTGTGTCACAAGTGGTGACATCACCGGAAGGGTCCTGCAGTATGCAGCCGGGGACCTGGGCAGTTCACGGTGTGAGACCGGTGAGTGTGGTTTGCGTATCTGATAACTGTATGACAGATCTGCCAGACTGGGGACCATCTTAGTTGCTGTTCTTTGTATTCTCTCAGTCTTGTTTATATATTTCTTTTTGTGTGTTGACCACACTACTGCTGCATATTCTAACCTGGGGCTGATCATGGCCACTATCAATTTTTTCATCATCTCTTCATTCACGTAATGAAATGCCACTCTTATGTTGGTCAAGAGTTTATATGTCTCTCTAACTATCTTGTTAATGTGTTTTTCAGGTGACAAACTATCCTGGACCAGCAATCCTAAATCTTTGTCTTCTCTCGCTTTTGTGATTGGTTCATTACCCATCATATAATTCAGTGATGGTCTCTTGGTGCTTTTTCCCATTTCCAATATTTTACATTTTTTTGTGTTGAATTTCATTTCCCACATCCGGCTCCAATCATGTATCCTATCCAGATCCTCCTGCAGCATTTTACAGTCACCTTCATCCTCTGCCTTCCTCAAGATCTTTGCATCATCAGCAAACAGACTTTAAAAAACCTGGGTAGTCATGTAAAGGAGAGGGACTCTGAGGATGCATAGTAGAAAAAAAGATAAATCAAAGATGAGAAAAGGGAGTGACAGCAGGCACACCAGTGCAAGAGTGGGGTTTCCAGTGTGTACCACAAGGAAAGGTCATCATGGAATGGTCATTTTGAATGATTGCACAAGATATCAGGTGCCCAGGAGGAAGGTCTAAAGGCCTTGTAAGACATCGTAACTGGAGACAAATAGCAGTGCACCCTATTCACAGCTCTCTAAACTATAAATTATTCATCCCATCACTAAAATGAAATGATCAGTGGTTTCATGGGATGGCTGAAAGCTGCTTCCTCAGGGTGCCTTCCAAAAATGGAACATAGAAAGCAAAAAATATCCATTGTGCACCATAACTGACTGCAACATTCCATGTATTACATTATGTACAGCATACAAAATCCATAAACTTTAATTATGTAAAAAAAAAAGAAAAAGAAAAAAAGGAGGCAGTATTGTAAACATCACTGACCTGTTCATTGCACTAATTAATGCATGCAGTATATTTAAAAAAGAATGAAAGCAAAACATTGCAAATTGTTATTCCACTTTTAGTTTTCAATACAACTGTTATGTAATTTGGCATACTGCCTGACAGTTTTGCAAATTACACAGTGGTGGGTTTCTTCATTTATTTAATGGCTACCTCCGATCATCCGTTTTTTTGTTTGTTTCATAATTATTGAGCCCTTCATGAATCAAGGCTACCACAACCCTGTTTTCCTATGCCTGAAGTATATTAGGCCTCATAATGATAGCAAGGGGGATGATAAAAAGTTGGAAATCCAAGGCAGACAGGAATAAAAACAAGAGGGGGATGCCACACTGTGGGTCTATGTAACTTTCACTGTTGACTGCCAGAATGGCAGTTATCAACCTGTCATTTTGAAAATGAAACATTGTTCCATGGATGCAGTTTTTTGCAGAATGACTGATACCTCACATGTATCTACTTGTGGTGGGAAATCAGAAGAGCTGTCATACTTAATGATCTGTATAGCATGTTTTGGTTTGATTTGTTTTTGCCAGTTTTATTAAGTGGAGGGAATCTAAGAAAATGTTCTGGAAGGAGGTAAAGAGAGCTAGACAGGGTGCCAACGAAATCAGTGGGGGTGTGAAAGATAAAAATGGTAGATTACTAGTGGAGAAGGGAGAAAATGTAAACAGATGGAGAGAACACTTTAATGAACTGTTAAGAACATAGAGAATGAAAGTAATGCAAGTATAAGTGGCTGGGGAATGGCGGGGAGAAGGAGGGTTGTGAGAAGAGAGGAAGAAATAAGTAGGATGGAAGTGGTGGAAGCAATGAAGAAAGTTAAAATGGGGAAAGCCCCAGGAATTGATGGAGTGTGTTGTGAAATGCTGAATCATGGGGGAGAGATAGTAATAGAATGGATGTGGAAGGTGTGCAGATTGGCTTGGGAGAAGGGTAGAGTCCCGGAGGATTGGAAGTCAGGTATGATTATTCCTCTGTACAAAGGAAAAGGGGGAAAAGCAGTGTGTGGCAATCATAAGGGAATTTGCCTTCACAGTCTAATAGGAAAAGTATATGGTAGGATACTTATTGACAGAGTGAGGAAAATTACAGAGGAATTAGTTGGAGAAGAACAAGGAGGTTTTAGGAAGGGAAGAGGTTGTGTAGACCAGATATTCATTCTTTGATCCTTAGTGGAAAAGTTTCTAGAGAAGGGCAAGAAGTTGTATGCAGCCTTCATGGATCTGGAGGGAGCATATGACAGGGTGGATAGACAAGGATTGTGGAAGGTATTAAGAATATATGGAGTGGATGGGAAGCTGTTGAAGGCAGTGAAGAGTATGTATGAGGGTGCTAAGTCTCCAGTGCGTGTGGATGGCAAACCGAGTGAATCTTTCCATTTGAAGGTTGGATTGAAGCAAGGATGTGTTATGTCTCCATGGTTGTTCAATCTTTACATGGATGGGGTTATAAAAGAGATACAAGGTCGGGCAGTGGATGTTGGAGCGGCCCTAGTGAGAGAGGGCAGCGTTTGGAAACTCCCTGTACTGTTGTTGCAAATGATACTGTGTTGTTGAGCAAAGACGAAGGGGAGCTACAAGGCTTGGTAGATGAGTTTGGGAGAGTGTGTAAGAAACGGAATCTAAAGGTGAATGTAGGGAAGAGTAAAGTGATGGTTTTCGAGAGAAGTGAAGCCAGTGAATGTACAGTGAGATTGGATGGGAAGGATATGGAGAATGTGAGTGATTGGGCAGTTTGATGAGTAAGGATGGAAGTCTGGAGGGTGAAGTGCTCAAAAGGGTGCAGCAGGGAAGGAAGATTGCTGATTCGTTGAAAGCAGTGATAAGAAACAGGGAGGTGAGCATGGAAGTGAAAAAGTTGTTACATGACAGTATTGTGATACCAACTCTAACATATGGAAGTGAAGCTTGGACCCTGTTGGAAGGACAGAAGTCAAGAGTGAGAGCAGTGGAAATGAGTTATTTGAGAGGAGCATGTGGAGTCACATGGAGAGACAGACTAACAAATGAAGAAGTGAAGGAGCGTTGTGGTGTGGTTGTGGACATGATGGGAAGCTTTAGGAAAAACACGTTAAGGTGGTTTGGGCATGTGGAGAGGATGGAGAGTGAAAGACTGACGAGGAGAGTGTATGTGAGTGAGGTGGAGGGGGGAAGAGGGAGGGGGAGGCCGAGGATGAGATGGAGGGATTGAGTGGAGAGGTATATGAGAGAGGAGGGTGTGAGTTGGGAGCGTGGTAGTGAAATGGCGGGGGACAGAGTGACATGGAGGCGATTTGTTTGTGGCCACCCCTTGCGGGATTGAGGCGTCTGGCAATAGATAGATAGATAGATTTTTCACGTCTGCTTTCTTCCAGAGGAGGTGGGTGCTACTAAGTTTTAGATGGAGGAAAAGCAGCTCAGTACTAATGGTAGTGTAATCAGTAAAACTGCATTATTTTTCATGCCTCTTTTTTAAATAATATACTCCACAGGTAGGCTTGGATGATGCAGAGAAGGATAGATTTTGGGATGATTTAAAACATGTAGTAAGTGGTATGGGTGATGACGAGGTAGTGGTTCTGGGAGGGGATTTAAATGGTCATGTGGGTGAAGCAGCTCAAGGTTATGAAGGAGTCCATGGAGGATGTGCATATGGTGTGAGGAATGCGGAAGGGGAAAGAATACTTGAGTTTGGGGAGGCTTTGGACATGATTGTGTGCAACACACATTTTAGGAAAAGAATGAGCCTGTTGATTACATACGAGTCTGGGGGAAATAGTAGTCAAATAGATTATTTTCTGGTCAGGAGGGTTGATAGGAGATTAGTGAGGGATGTTAAAGCTATAGGAAGCGAGGATTGTGTGCACAAACTGTTGATTTGTGACATGGTGCTTAAGGAACGTGTGATGAGAAAGAGGACATATGTACCTAGGAGGAAAATATGGAAGCTGGGAAACCAGTCAGTAAGGGATGCCTTTTATAGTGAGATGAGGAGAGTGGTGGCTGAACAGGAAGCCGTAGATAGAGGCATTAATGAACAGTATAGAGCCCTTAAGAACAACCTCTTGAGAGTCACCGATGCAATATGCAGTTGGACAAGAGGCCCACCAAGACATAAAGTAACTTGGTGGTGGGATGACGGTGTAGAAGCTGCAGTTAAGGAGAAAAGAAGGCTTTTCCGGGAATGGAAGCAGGGTGGTATCAGGGAGGAGTACTTGGCTGCCAAGCTAGGGCTAGAAGAGAGGTATACAGGGCAAAGTCTGAGTCACAGAGACTTTTACTTGATAATCTAAATCATGGAGAAAGGAAAAATATGATTTTTAGGGTGGCAAATCAGGTGAAGAGGGATAATCAGGACATAATAGGTGAGCAGTGTGTGAAGAATGATGAAGGAAGGGTAGTGGTGAACAGTGAGGATATTAAAGGTGCATGGAGAGAGCATTATAGCCGGTAGTTGAATGAGGAGTTTGATTGGGATAGACAAGGTTTGGAGCCAGCTGATCCAGTGTTTGGCCCTTGGCCTTTGATTGGCGCTGCTACTGTGAGTGAGGCAATAGGCAGGATGCGGGTGGGGAAGGCGGCAGGTGTGTCTGGGTTGACTGCCGAAATGTTGAAGGCCTCAGGAGATACTTGGGTGAGGTTAGTCACTGACCTGATAAATATGATTATACAGTAGGCGCGGAAAGTGTTGACGCCATCTTAAAAAAAGAAAACATTCTTGTGGTTAGCAAGGAGAAACAAATAAATTAACACTCACCATTGAATTTAGTATTTACTGGCATTCCCCTTCACCTTTATTATCTTCTTAAGGCGTCTGGGGAGACTGATGGCGTAGTTTTGCAGAACAGACGGACTAAAACTGCTCCATAGCTGCTTGACTGCAGCCTCAAGTTTAGGCAAAAATGATGTGTCCATACTACGCAGCTGCCGCTTCATGTGCGCCCATAAATTCTCAATGGGATTGATATCTGGGCTGTTTCCAGGCCAATCTTGAATAAAGGGAACCTCACAGTCTGTTAGCCACTGTTTCACTGACTTTGCAACATTTGCAGGGGCAGAATCTTGCATAAATACTCTTGCCTTGGGTTTATCAAAAGTCACTTAAAACATCACATAAGAGCTCCAAATAATTGTTCTGGTTCACTTTTTCATTTGCAGGTTGAATTACCAAGTCACCAACACCATAATATGTAAAGCAGCCCCAAGCCATGAGTGAGGCTGGATATTTAACAAACTTGGAAGTGTACTTAGGATCCAGGGGGTCACTGCCTGGTTTGCGGTACACTCGTGATGAAGGGGTACCAGTGACAGTAAATGTTGACTCATCACTCCAAAGCACAGTTTTCCATTGCTTCTCACTCCAGGCAAGATATTTCTTACAAAAATTTACTCTCTTTTTCTTCTGAAGTGCAGTTAGCAGTGGTTTTTTACAAGCACAAAAACTCCTGTAGCCCAGATCATCATGCAACAGCTGCTGCACACTTCTGACAGACACATCTGCCAGCAACTGTGGGTTCTTTTCTTTTAAATCCCGTGCTGTTAGCCTTGGATCCTTGCTAACTTGCCTTGAGATCAGCTGACGGGTCCTGAAGGTTGTCTTACGAGGTCTCCCAGGCTTAGGAAGTGGAGTGGGAGGAATGGCCTCCCCACTGTCCTTGAACCGCTTCACCAGTCTCTGCACTGTCCTCAGTCTAACACCTGTTTGATTTGCAATAAATGGGAGTTTGTGGCCATCTTTGTATAAAGTAATCACTTCCACACGTTTGTCCTTGCTTGTGGTTACTTTAGGCATGATGAGAATGTGGTAGGTAACCAAATAACTGTGTTATTTGAGTCAAAACATGCCCTCGTGGTGCATCACACACAGAGACAATCCTCCTCCTGTGGCTGCCCAAACATTACTGAGCCTGCTCCTGTGGTGCCAAACCTATCAAGCAGGGTTGGCAGCTCCCGTTGAAAAAGCGTCAGCTCATTTCGCATCACAGGGGAGGGTAGTATTGACCCTACTTCACTTAACGCGTTGGCCCTTTAGCGTCAATACTTTCCGCACCTACTCTATATGAGTGTGTTGTCCCAGATGATTGGCTGAAGAGTGTAATTGTAAATGTGTACAAAGGGAAGGGTGATGCCCTGGAAAGGGGAAATTACGGAGGAATAAAGCTCTTAGATCAGTTAATGAAAGTAATGGAGAGAGTTCTAGAAGGTATGATTAGAGATCAAGTGAATATCGATGAGATGCAGTTTGGGTTTATGCCAGGCAGGGGGACCACTGATGCCATATTCATTGTTCGACAGCTTCAGGAAAAATATATTGGAAAGAAAATGGAATTGTATTTTGTTTTTGTTGATTTGGAAAAGGCCTTTGACAGAGTTCCTAGAGAGGTGGTGAAGTGGGCAATGAGAAAGAGTGGCTGGTTAGAGTGGTTATGGCCATGTATGTGGGTGCTAGCTCGATCGGTAGAGAGTTGGCTTGCAGTCCCGTGGGACCCAGGTTCGAATCCTCGCTGGTGCAGGGAACAGTTTAAGGATTTGAATTTCATTAAATCAGGCTTTACTGATCTACCAGAAGACCCGCCGACATGTCGTAAAAATAACCCCGCTAATACCAATACACCAGTCCTGTATGAGACAGCCCTAGCATGTATTCAATATGGACGGTGGGTGTTAAGCGCCGAAGTGGTGACATGTAGAGGTGTATGGAGGACGGCTGGGCCTTGATAGCAGGCTGTAAAGCCTATGCCCAGAGTCGGACACATAAAAAAAAAAAAAAAAAGGGTAAATGCAGATAAAACAAAAGTGATGATATCTAGGGTTGGTGGCGGTACAATCAGAGGAGAGGGAGAGTGGCCATGTGCAGTTTGCCACAAGGGTGTGGGAAGTAATTCCATCTTGTGTAGTGTTTGTGATAAATGGGTGCACAAGAGATGTAGTGGTATTAGAGGTAGACTGCGAGATGATGCTGATTTCATGTGTGCGGCATGTCGGGGAGAGCAGGTGGAGATTGTTAGGCGTGAGAGGGTTGAACCTGCAGGTGAGTCTCTTGAGTGTGGAGGAGTTTTGTTATTTGGGAGACATGTTATGTGCCAGAGGTGGGGCTGGAGTCAGCTCGGTTGCTGGAAGAAGTTCAGGGAGCTGTTGCCTCTCCTGACATTGAGAGAACTCTCCTTACGTGCTAAGGGGTCTTTGTATGCAGCATGTGTTAGGAGTGTGATGCTATATGGTAGTGAGACCTGGGCAGTAAAGGAATAGGATATTCGCAGGTTTAAACGTACAGAAATGACAATGATTAGGTGGATGTGCAGTGTGTCCCTGCGTGCAAGGCCTGGGGGGGCTGGGTTTACGATAGAAGAGTTGAGAGGTAGGATGGGACTGGAGTGTATTGGTGTTGTGATGAGGAGAGGTGGGCTGAGGTGGTTTGGACATGTGGAGAGGATGGGGGATGATAATTGGGTACAGAGGGTGAGAAGTGTTAATATTGGGGGAGGGGTAGACCGAGAAAGACATGGGACGAGGTCATTAAGTGTGACTAATGGGACTGAACAGGGAGGCTGCCAGGGATCGAGCAGCATGGAGAGCCGCTATTAGGTGACCAAGGCCGACGCATGCAAGCATGTTGGAGCCTTCAAAAACGAAACGAAACGAACTTTACTTTTCAGTATTGCACGTATTTCTCTGTGTAGCAATCAGGGTAACAGTGTTTAGTGCACTTTTTTTTCTTTTTTTTTTTTTCCCCCTCCAATAATTGTGAGTGAGAGCAGTGGGAATGAGTTATTTGAGAGCAGCATTTGGAGTTACATAGAGATACACTCTGACAAATGAGGAAGTGAAGGAGCACTGTGGTGTGGATGTGGATGTGATAGAAAGCATTAGGAGAAATACATTGATGTGGTTTGGCCATGTGGAGAGGATGGAGAGTGAGAGACTAACAAGTAGAGTGTTTGTGAGTGAGGTGGAGGGGGGAGAGGGAGGAGGAGGCTGAGGATGAGATGGAGGGATGGAGTGGAGAGGTATGTGAAAGAGGAGTGTGTGAGCTTGGGGGAGGGCAGTGAAATAGTGGGGGATAGGTTGACATGGAGACGATTTGTTTGTGGCCACTCCTTACGGGGTTAAGGTGTCTGGCAGTAGATGGAGATAGATAGTATTGTATATAATTTTTCACTCCTGGTAGATATTACAGCATCCTGATCCACATGTAGGTGTAATGGTGGCAGGGAATTTGTCATAACAAGTAAAAACGAAGAAGAGGTGCTGTAAGGTACCTGTCTGTGCATGTAAAATTAATTTGAAACTTATGAAAGCTTTGTTTAATATAGTGGCTAAGAAGGTCAGAGTGAACCATTGCCAGATGTGGCTTCCAGTCTGCATGTCCCTTCTGTTCCTGCATTATGCTGCTGCCTCCATGTTATTATGACAGGTCAGTCTGTTCATGTCTTGGTGCTTGTGCTTGTCTTATCATCCCTGCTATGTGTATATGTGTAAATGATATAGCTATATACTTGCATAATAACACCAGCCTTACACATTGTAAGCCCCCTTGTGCAGGGAATGGGTTTTACATAACGACGAACTGTGGTTACCATGCTAACTACTCTGTGCATCCATCCATTATCTAATCCTGTGTTGCCCCATGAGGAGCGTAGGAGGCTGGGGCAAGGCAAGTTGGTCCTGACATTTAAGATGAGAGTGACCAGCCTCACACATCCCTGAGTGGCATTATGTGAGCAATAAACCCCAACCACTCCCTGAACAGAAACCTGCGCTAGCTCAATCCAATTGGAGTGCCGTAATTGCCCACTAAACCACCAGGCACCATAAGTTGATTATATGGTTACCACACAGCATATTAAATGGTTTCTTGGTGTACAGGAAACCATTTAGCTTGTCACTCAGTGTAGAGTCACCCATATGCAGAAAGAGGAGGAAAGAATGAAGGAAAGAAAGACAGAAAAGGAAGTGTTAAGTCACCCATAGGCAGAAGGAAGAGGAAAGAATGAAGGAAATAAAGACAGGAGAAAGGAAGGAAGGAAGGGAGAAAGGAAAGGGCAGTCACCCAAGAGCAGCACTACATTGAGTGGATGGTAAGTGCCCCCACCTATTAACATCATAAAAAGTATTGCTTGAACCAAAAGCACTATTAATTTCGTTCAGTACTGACACAGTCTCTAACACTAATTTTTTCCACTGCCCTACCAATGAGCAGTTTCATATTATGAGGCATATTCTCCTTTTATACAGGAAACACATCATATGAGACCTGACGTGAGAAATAAACTAGGCAAGCATGAAATGCCAGCTTGTGATGCAATAAGTTCAATCTGTCTTCCACAATAATGTTATATTAGAGAACAGTTAATGTTAATAGAACACTGGAGTGAAGAAGAATTTGACCCATATGCTTGATTAAAATTTTATTTATCATTGACATTGAGAATGTGAGTGAATTTAAGTACTTGGGCAGTGTGATGAGTAAGGATGGTAGTCTGGAGGGTGAAGTGCTCGAAAGGGTACAGCAGGGAAGGAAGGTTGCTGGTTCGTTGAAAGCAGTGATAAGAAACAGGGAGGTGAGCATGGAAGTGAAAAAGTTGTTACATGACAGTATTGTGATACCAACTCTGACATATGGAAGTGAAGCTTGGACCCTGTTGGAAGGACAGAAGTCAAGAGTGAGAGCAGTGGAAATGAGTTATTTGAGAGGAGCATGTGGAGTCACATGGAGAGACAGACTAACAAATGAGGAAGTGAAGGAGCGTTGTGGTGTGGTTGAGGACGTGATGGGAAGCGTTAGGAGAAACACGTTAAGGTGGTTTGGGCATGTGGAGAGGATGGAGAGTGAAAGATTGACGAGGAGAGTGTATGTGAGTGAGGTGGAGGGGGCGAGAGGGAGGGGGAGGCCGAGGATGAGATGGAGGGATGGAGTGGAGAGGTATATGAGAGAGGGGGGTGTGAGTTGGGAGCGTGGTAGTGAAATGGCAGGGGACAGAGTGACATGGAGGCGATTTGTTTGTGGCCACCCCGTTCGGGATTGAGGCGTCTGGCAATAGATAGATAGATTGACATACTGCACTGTCAGCCACAACTGTTTTATCCTTACAGTAAACACAGTTTTATTATGTGAGCATGTTTCTTCCATCTGAACAATCCTTGGCACTGTGGAATCAAGGCACACTGTAAACAAGCCCTATCAGTCAAGAAGACCTACATTAGAATGGAGGCTACAAGACTTTTTTTGGGGAACACAGCATATTAAAATTAAGGGCATCGCTGTAAAATGGCCATTAGAAATTTTAGTATCTTGAAATGTGGAAGGAAACTTACATTGGTCATAGGTTAGATAACTGGAGGAAGTCTGATTATAGGAAGAACTGAAAACAAGAACAATAATGGAGCAAGGAGTGGTACCATTGAAGTACACATGACATTTCTTCAGTCCGTATCAAAGGATGTCATTGGTTGTCAGAAACATCTTGAACACCGGATATTTCAAAATTCATACATTTGATTAGAGGGCTTGAGTGAGGTTTTTCTACTTTTTAGACATTTAACAAAACTGTAAATGCCTTGTGCTCAGACTTCTTACACTTGACATGTCTACCCAATCCCACAAAGTGCCAATGTTTGTTGCAAAGAAGAAGAAGAATCATTTTCTTCCATACAGCCATCTCTATTGAGCGAAAGTTTAGATGAAAAGGTTTTTATTTATTTATTTATTTTTCATCACCAAAAACATATATATCTTTCACCAAGAGGTTGCAAAGACACTGTAATAGATGTCTCATCACAGGAATTTCAATCTTGCTCATCCTCACAGTTTATCCCATGAAAGGGCATGAGCAGAGAGGTAACTTTCAGTAGAAAATAGAGCCCAGATCAAGCCAAACAGTGCTACAGACTAAATTGACATCAGCTTAGCCAGTGCATGCTTTCAACTCAGAATTTAAAACTTTCAGGAAGAGTTTCAGTTACAACATAATTTACAAGCACATTAGTAAGAGAGAGTAAGAAGAGAGTGGATGAGGAGTTTGGAAGGAATTTGAGTGCAAAGTGGAGGGAATGTAAGAAAATGTTCTGGAAGGAGGTAAAGAGAGCTAGACAGGGTGCCAACAAAGTCAGTGGGGGTGTGAAAGATAAAAATGGGAGATTACTAGTGGAGAAGGGAGAAAAAGTAAACAGATGGAGAGAACACTTTAATCAGCTGAAGAACATAGAGAATGAAAGTAATGCAAGTATAAGTGGCTGGGGAATGGCAAGGAGAAGGAGGGTTGTGAGAGGAGAGGAAGAAGTCGGTAGGATGGAAGTGGTGGAAGCAATGAAGAAAGTTAAAATGGAGAAAGCCCCAGGAATTGATGGAGTGTGTGGTGAAATGCTGAATCATGGGGGAGAGATAGTAATAGAATGGATGTGGAAGGTGTGCAGATTGGCTTGGGAGGAGGGTAGAGTCCTGGAGGATTGGAAGTCAGGTATAATTATTCCTCTGTACAAAGGAAAAGGAGAAAAAGCAGTGTGTGGTAATCAGTGTAATAGGAAAAGCAGTGTGTGGTAATCAGTGTAATAGGAAAAGTATATGGTAGGATACTTATTGACAGAGTTGGGAAATTACAGAGGAATTAGTAGGAGAAGAACAAGGAGGTTTTAGGAAGGGAAGACGTTGTGTAGACCAGATATTCATTCTTAGATCCTTAGTGGAAAAGTTTCTAGAGAAGGGCAAGAAGTTGTATGCAGCCTTTATGGATCTGGAGAAAGCATATGACAGGGTGGATAGACAAGGTTTGTGGAAGGTATTAAGAATATATGGAGTGGATGGGAAGTTGTTGAAGGCAGTGAAGAGTATGTATGAGGGTGCTAAGGCTGCAGTGCGTGTGGATGGCAAACTGAGTGAATCTTCCCATTTGAAGGTTGGATTGAAACAAGGATGTGTCATGTCTCCATGGTTGTTCAATCTGTATATGGATGGGGTTATAAAAGAGATACAAGGTCGGGTAGTGGATGTTGGAGCAGCCCTAGTAAGAGAGAGCAGTGTTTGGAAACTCCCTGTACTGTTGTTTGCAGATGATACTGTGTTGTTGAGCGAAGACGAAGGGGAGCTGCAAGGCTTGGTAGATGAGTTTGGGAGAGTGTGTAAGAAACAGAATCTAAAGGTGAGTGTGGGGAAGAGTAAAGTGATGGTCTTCGAGAAAAGTGAAGCCAGTGAATGTACAGTGAGATTGGATGGGAAGGATATGGAGAATGTGAGTGAATTTAAGTACTTGGGCAGTGTGATGAGTAAGGATGGAAGTTTAGAGGGTGAAGTGCTCGAAAGGGTGCAGCAGGGAAGGAAGATTGCTGGTTCGTTGAAAGCACTGATAAGAAACAGGGAGGTGAGCATGGAAGTGAAAAAGTTGTTACATGACAGTGCTGTAATACCAACTCTAACATATGGAAGTGAAGCTTGGACCCTATTGGAAGGACAGAAGTCAAGAGTGAGAGCAGTGGAAATGAGTTATCTGAGAGGAGCATGTGGAGTCACATGGAGAGACAGACTAACAAATGAGGAAGTGAAGGAGCGTTGTGGTGTGGTTGAGGACGTGATGGGAAGCATTAGGAGGAACACGTTAAGGTGGTTTGGGCATGTGGAGAGGATGGAGAGTGAAAGACTGACGAGGAGAGTGTATGTGAGTGAGGTGGAGGGGGCGAGAGGGAGGGGGAGGCTGAGGATGAGATGGAGGGATGGAGTGGAGAGGTATATGAAAGAGGGGGGTGTGAGTTGGGAGCATGGTAGTGAAATGGCAGGGGACAGAGTGACATGGAGGCGATTTGTTTGTGGCCACCCCGTGCGGGATTGAGGTGTCTGGCAATAGATAGATAGATAGAGATAGACATTAGAGTTATATTATCTCTATCCTTAGTGGTTAGCTGTGTTGCAACAAATCTTTTATGTCACCAGGCTTGTATGTAGTGACTGTGCAGATGTTTCTGTGTCCTTTAATACTTTGATTGGTAGAGACTTCATATAGGTATGATAAATGTAATCAGTTGGTATAAGCCAAAGTGAAATACAGTGTATTTAAGAGTGAAAATATTAGTAAATCTATTAGTGAAATGGATTTAAATTCTCTGACTGCCTTAGATTTCTCTTCATTGATCAGGTATTGCTTAGAATAAATATCATGAAATAGTTGAGATTAGTTTTTGACCTCTTGATGGAGAAATAATTGTAAAAGCTATATATTACAGTAATCCCTCAATTATCCGATGTAATAGAGCCAAAGGAATATCCGGATATGGGCAGTGTCCAGATATAGAGCAATATCCTCTACTGTACCTATACCCAACCTATATGTACGGTACCCCTCCCAGTTTTGGCAGTGTTCTTCAGTCTGTCAGCTGTTTTTAGACATCACAGCACACATTGCAATATGCAATATAAACTTGAACACTAAGAAAACACTTCATAAACAACAACAACAACAAATTTAAAAACCCACCCATATGCACAGTACCCCTCCTAATTTTAACAGTGTTCTCCGGTCTTTCTTCCATATTTAAACATCAAAACACACATAGGGATATCCATAATAATGCTAAACACTAAGAAAATAGTGCATAAAAAAAATAAAAATCCAGAAAAACTTTACCCATATGTACAGTACCCCTCCTAATTTTGGCAGTGCTCCGTTCTTTCTGCCATATTTAGACATCAAAACATACACAATAATGTCCAAAATAATGCTAAACACTAAGGAAACAATGCATAAGAAAAATAAAAAACCATAAAACCCCGACCTATATGTACAGTACCCCTCCTAATTTTGGCAGTGTTCTCAGGTCATTCAGCTGTACAGTATTTAGACATCAAAATGCACATGGGAATATCCAGTGTAATGGTAGACACTAAGAAAACAATGCATAAACAAAAAAAAGCCACAAATACCCTACCTATAATGTACAGTACCCCACATAATTGTGGCAGTCTTCTTCGGTCTTTCAGCTATGTAGACATCAAAACACATATGGGAATATCCAGTGTATTTCGAGACACTAAGAAAGCAATGCATAAACAACAAAACCCCATAAAATAGTCATGGAAGACAGATGCAGATACAGTCAAGTTTCTGTGACACCAAGTGATGGCTGCTTCTGTTGGGGGGGGGGGAATCCACAGTCCAGTCAAATATGCCCCCTGAAGTTGGTTGTATTGGTATAATTTGTATACCATCATCATTGCTGGTGTTTATACTCTAAAATAAGTGAATAAGAACACACAAAATTGTTGAGTAAAAGTACAGAAATGCAGTGAGAATACAATTGTTCAAGAGGAAAATATACCTTCAAATAACTCCCCAAAATCCTAATGCAAAATTTTGCTAGCACTGTGCAAGAGCTAAGCATATGTCTAGATGCAGAATTTCATGAGCTTTCTTCTGGTGTTTTCGAAATTTTGATGCGACCAATAGTATTCGAATAAATGGCCGAAATCTTTAAAAATTCAGTGGTTGATGGTAGTCGGCATGATGGTGAGGTAGGACTGAGGAACAGAGAGGGGAGGGAGATAAGCCTGGGCCCTGGCAGCTGGGAGCATGGAAGGGGATGGAGGAGGGATGGTGGGCGGGGTTCTAACGTCAATAGAGTAAATCACAGTAAATATAACACATAAATGGGGAGAACAGTGGTGGCCTCTAGCAGTAGGCAGCTTCACAAGTCCCCCATTACTCACGTGTTGGTGGTACGTAGCCAGTGATCCTGGCTGCCGGATGATGTTGGCCATTCGGTGGGGAGACGGACGGGCGTTTGCAGTCAGTTTGTAGGTTGTGGTCGGTATTACTCACGTGCTGGCTGTATGTTATGAGTGATCCTGGTGGCCAGATGACTTTCTTCATTCGGTAGGGGCCTGGACAGCCATTTTAGCTTAGCTTGTGGGTTAAGGTTTATTACCCGCACATGAACAGAGAGGCCAGCAAGCCACCCAACATACTTTTGGCTGGCCGGCCACCTATGCTGGATCTTTTATGTCTGGTTATGGACAAATAAATTCGGGTAGGGACCTAATAGTCAGGGCCTAATGTCTGTATGTGGATCATGACCGGATATAGAACGTCCGAATAATTGAGGAATTACTGTATTATTTTCCATCCATTCATCCATCATCCAATCCTATGTTGCCGCATGAAGAGCCTAGGAGTCCACATCTAGGCAAGTCGGTCCTGACATTTAGGATGAGAGTGACCAGCCTCACTTGTCCCTGAGTGGCATTACGTGAGCAATAAACATCAACAACCCCTTGGACATGAACCTCAACCTACACAGTTTCAGTCCGATTGGAGTGCCTTAATTACCCACTAAACCACCAAGTGCCATAATTTGGCTATATGGTTACCACCCAGCATAGTCAATGGTTTCCTGGTGTACAGGAAACTTTTTGGCTTGTCATTCAGTGTTGAGTCACCCATAGGCAGAAGGAAGAGGAAAGAATGAAGGAAAGAAAGACAGAAGAAGGAGTGTAAAGTCACCTGTAGGCAGAAGGAAAAGGAAAGAATGAAGGAATGAAAAACAGAAGAGGAAGAGAGGAAAGGGCAGACACCCAGAGTAGCACTACATTGAGTGAGTGAGTGGGGAGTGTCCCCACCTACCACCACTTATTTTTGTTAGTAGTAGTAGTAGTATCATTTGTGTGTGTGTGTGTGTTTAAGAACTGTGATATTACATTACTTTTATTTTTCTGTGTCATTTTTGAAACATTTATAGCAGTATGTTCAGCAGATGATGTCACAAGCTAGACATTTGACTGTACTGTGTAATCTTGGTGCTCAGCCATACCTATATTTGTAAAAACACTTGCAGTGTATGAGATATCCTAAGAGAAGCTAGGGCTACCACTTCCATATCCACTGTTCCTAAACGTAACTCATTTACTGCAGGAAAAGGGAAAAAGAAGTCTGTGGTAATCATAGGGGCATTTGTCTTCTTAGTGTAACAGGAAAAGTAAATGGTAGGATAATTATTGACAGAATAAGGGAAATAACAGAGGAATTAGTTGGTGAAGAACAGGGAGGTTTTAGGAAGGGGAGAAGTTGTGTAGGTCAGATATTTATTCTTAGATCTTTAGTGGAAAAGTTTCTAGAGAAGGGAAAGAAGTTGTATGTGGCCTTCATGGATTTGGAGAAGTCATATGATAGGGTGGATAGACAAGGATTGTGGAAAGTATTAAGAATATATGGAGTAGATGGGAAGTTGCTGAATGCTCGGAAGAGTATGTATGAGGGTGCTAAGGCTGCAGTGTGTGTGGATAGTGAACTGAGTGAATTTTTTTATTTGAAGGTTGGATAGAAACAGGGATGTGTCATGTTTCCATGGTTGTTCAGTCTGTATATGGATGGAGTTACAAAAGAGATACATAGTAGGGTAGTGGATATTAGAGCAGCCCTAGTGAGAGAGGGCAGTGTTTGGAAACTCCCTGTACTGCTGTTTGCAGTTGATACTGTGTTGTTAAGTGAAGACAAAGGGGAGCTGCAAGGCTTGGTGGATGAATTTGGGAGAGTGTGTAAGAAGCAGAATCTAAAGGTGAATGTAGGGAAGAGTAAAGTTATGGTCTTTGAGAGAAGTGAAGACAGTGAATGTACAGTGAGGTTTGAGGAGGAGGTTATGGAAAATGTGAATGCATTTAAGTACTTGGGTAGTGTGATGAATAAGAATGGAAGTTTAGAGGGTGAAGTGCTTGAAAGGGTACAGCAAGGAAGAAAGGTTGCTGGCTCGTTGAAAGCAGTGATAAGAAACAGGGAAGTGAGCATGGAAATGAAAAAGTTACTACATGATGTTACTGTGATACCAACTCTAATGTATTGAAGTTTTTTTTTTTTTTTTTAATGCAAGGAAGAAGGAACCAAAGGCCACAGGCCTGCATACTGTTTCTTCCAAGAAAAAGCAAAAACAGTACAAAAGAGAGCCAAATTCTAGATCCGTTCATTTCGAGATGCCTGGACACACTGCGTTTGAAAGACTGGAGATCATAGGAAGTAGGAAATACAGACAGAGGAAGACTGTTCCAGAGTTGACCAGTTGCATAAATGAAAGACTGGGAGTAACGGTTAACTCTTGCATTAGAGAGTTGGACAGGAAAGGGATGAGAGTTTGTTTCTAGACGGGTACTACGTGCCCGTCGTAGAGGTGGAGGGATGCAAGCAGACAGTTCAGAGCAACAGTGACCATTGAAGTAGTGATAGAAGAGAGATAAAGATGCAACAGTGCAGCGAAGAGACAAAGGTTGAAGGGAATCAGTAAGAGGAGGAGAGTTAATGAGACGAAAAGCCTTTGACTCCACCCTATTGAGAAGAGCTGCATGTGGGGAGCCTCCCCACACATGAGAGTTGTACTCCATACACGGGCGAATAAAACCCGCGTACAAGGTCAACAACTGTGCAGGGGTAAAGAAAGTTCGGAGACGGCTTAGCACACCTAATCTCTTTGAAGCAGATTTCACAAGAGATGTAATATGTTCTTTCCAAGATAAATCTCAAGAGAATGAAACCCCAAGCATGTTCAAGGATGATGCAGGACATAACTGTTCATTATTAAACATTAGTGGGTAATCCTGAGGAAGATTTTGTCAGGTTGGTAAGTGTAAGAACTGAGTTTTTGATGCATTAAAAATAACAAGATTATTTTTACACCAATCAGAGATACGAGCCAAGTCAGACATTAGGTGTGCCATAGCCTCATCCCTTTTTTGTTGAAGTAACTGCTGAGATGGACGTTGCAGAATCCGAATGGAAAGGTGAAGGGTGGAATCATCAGCATATGAGTGGATAGGGTTAGATGTACAGCTTAGGCCATTGATGAATAAAAGGAAGAGAGTTGGTGATAGGACAGAGCCCTGAGGAAAACCACTGTTGATAGGTCTAGGAGAAGAACGACGGCTGTCTACAACAGCAGCTATAGAACGACCAGAAAGGAAGCTAGAGATGAAGGCACAGATAGAAGGATAGAAACCGTAGGAGGGCAGTTTGGAAATTAAAGATTTATGCCAGACTCGATCAAAAGCCTTTGAGATGTCAAGTGAAGCTTGGACCTTGTTGGAGGGACAGAAATCAAGAGTGAGAGCAGTGGAAATGAGTTATTTGGGAGGAGCCTGTGGAGTCACATGGAAAGACAGACTGACAAATGAGAAAGTGAAGGAGCATTGTGGTGTGGATGTGGATGTGATAGGAAGTGTTAGGAGAAACACATTGAGGTGGTTTGGCCTTATGGAGAAGATGGAGAGTGAGAGACTGATGAGGAGATTGTATGTGAGTGAGTTGGAGGGGGGGAAGAGGGAGGGGGAGGCCAGGGATGAGATGAAGGGATAGAGTGGAGAGGTATTGTATATGAGAGACGGGGTGTGTGAGCTGGGGCGCGGGACAGGGGGACATGGAGACGATTTGTTTGTGGCCATCCCTTAAGGGATTAAGACGTCTGGCAATAGATACTGCTTCATCGAGACAGTTTAAGTCAGTTTAGCAGGCACATTTCAAATTGGTGGCATTAGGTATTGATTATTCCTCAGTAACTTCATGGAGAGGTGTCCCCCTAAGATGAAAAGAAAAGAAAAATGCTAGACATTGCAGAATTAGATAAGAAAATAGTCATTGTAGTGAGTAGGTTAAGTACTGTTATAATAAAATTTTGTATTTTGAAGATTCTGTTAAAATCAGAAGAAAATAGTTCTGCAAAATGCATATATTATAGTACTGTATTGTAGAAAATTCCATAATCAAAGGAAGATAAGTGTATTGCCCATACTTCTGAAGTATGTTTTTGAATTTTGCACGAAAAAGTAGAGAACATAGAATAGGTTTATGTTTCATCTTGAATCTTAGTGAGAGCAGTGTGTCTGATATTAAATAGTTGTTGAATATTGAAGAGCATGCTGCTATATCACTCAGTGTATGCTGTAATACTTCTCTTAAAATTTTTTACTGCTGCCTGCTCAGCACAACATAGATAATGCGGTATAGTAGTCAGTATATTTGAAATTGTAAAATTACACTTACATCTAATTTTTTAATGTTTTTTGTTACTAGAACTTTCAGTAGCTGGTACAGTACTTGCTATGCCAAAAATCATTATGTTAATAGACTCAGCGGTCTCTTGCAATGACTCAACTCTGTTAACTGTTTAGTGCCTGCGTGGGGGTTTGATGAAGTTGGAGGCAGGGGGGAAAGGTACTTGTGGCAAAAGATGTTACACTTTCTCATCTTAGTGCATTTTGATCATCATCGTCATCATGACCTACTTTTTTGCTCTTTTATTGAGGGTAGGTAAGATCCAGAAATTAAACAACAATTCGAGAATCTGTTCTTATCATTTCGGGCTGCAAAAAATTTGGCTCCGTTGTACAGATGTATTCCATGTGCATCTCCATACACACTGTACCTCATCCACTGATCTGCATCGTGTTTTATATCTTTCTATCTATCTATCTCACTGTGTATATTATATATATATATCGCTCATCGCTCATTTTTGAAGGCTCCAACATGCTTGCATGTGTCGGCCTTGGTCACCTAATGGCGGCTCTCCATGCTGCTCGATCTCTGGCAGCCTCCCTATTCAGTCCCTTAACCCTTAAGTCACATTTAATGACCTCATCCCATGTCTTTCTCGGTCTACCCCTCCCAACCCCTCCCCCAATATTAACACCTCTCACCCTCTGTACCCAATTATCCTCCCCCATCCTCTCCACATGTCCAAACCACCTCAGCCTGCCTCTCCTCATCACAACACCAATACACTCCAGTCCCATCCTACCTCTCAACTCTTCTATCGTAAGCCCAGCCCCCCCAGGCCTTGCACGCAGGGACGCACTGCACATCCACCTAATCATTGTCATTTCTGTACGTTTGANGATAGTGAATGTAAGAGACATGGTAATCACTGAGAAAATCATCTCTTTCACAGCCTGTCGTTCATCATCGTTCATTTTTGAAGGCTCCAACATGCTTGCATGTGTCGGCCTTGGTCACCTAATGGCGGCTCTCCATGCTGCTCGATCTCTGGCAGCCTCCCTATTCAGTCCCTTAACCCTTAAGTCACATTTAATGACCTCATCCCATGTCTTTCTCGGTCTACCCCTCCCAACCCCTCCCCCAATATTAACACCTCTCACCCTCTGTACCCAATTATCCTCCCCCATCCTCTCCACATGTCCAAACCACCA
>JAGKTI010015068.1:0-20920 GCA_018397915.1 Birgus latro | reverse complement strand
AGAGAGAGAGAGAGAGAGAGAGAGAGAGAGAGAGAGTTGATTACAGAAACAAAATCAAAATACAGGCTACCTGGTTTATAGGAAAAAAAAAAAACAGATAGGCTATATGCAGGATAAACAGAAAGCCTGGCTAGTCAAGGTAGGCATAATATGAAAAATAGACTGGCTCATTTGTTTATAGGAAAAAAAGGCCGTCTGTTAAAGTATCGTATTTAAAAGCAGACACGCCCTTTGACATACAGAAATACTGCAAGGCTTGTATAGGTGTTATAGATAAGACAGGTTTCTATGGATGAAAAAACAAAACATACAGGCAGCTTGGGATATAACACATCAGAAAGTATAACTGAGATCCGTATAACAAGTAGACAAGCAGGCTGGGGTATAGCAAAATTAAAAGCCTATTCTGTTTTTTGGAAAAATGAGATAGACTTATTGGGGTAAATAATATAAATTGAAGATAAGCCACGGTAGGAGGTTTAAAAAAAAAAAATTATAATATTGTGCGTCAGTGAAATAAAATGTCACAAAATTATTTACATCATGTTCTGAAAACATTCTCAGAAAACTAGAATGGCGGAACAAATGAGTGAGCACAGATGGAGAAAACTTGAACTATTTAAGATTTGCAGACGGCCCCGCTGTAGGCTCAGAACAGCAAAGACATTACAGGAAATGTTAAATTACCTAAAGAGTCTTAAATTATGGCTAAAAATGAAACAGAGTAATACAGAACTATTGTTTAATCCAAATGCACCCAAGAGCATCATTAGTATAAAAGGAATTCTTGAAGTTTTCAAGTATAAATACTTTTGGCAAATACTAAAACTAATGAAAGACAATAAAAAACGAAATAAAAATATGCATTACAACTGGATGGAAAGCTTTTGATAAACATAACATCATGAAAAGAAGCTTGCCAGTATATATGAAAGGAAAAGTATATAACGAAAGTATAGTTATGTCCCTGCCCCACACTGCCACAGGCTCCAAAAGCAGTACTTCAATACAGGAAGGACATTGCCCAGTTGGACAGCCTTTCGGTGTGCTACAACGAGATCAGCTCAGGCGTTGTAAATATACACTGGCTTCTTAAGTTTGCTAACTTCATTTTCCAAATTACTACACTTAATGCTTGCCAACTTCACTTCACTGTTTTCACAAGTACCGTGGAGCTATACAATCAGCATTGACACTGAGCTGAGACTGAATTAAACTCAAACTGAACCGAAACTCCTCTTGTCCCTTCCCCATCCTTACATACGCTTTCTATTTACTAGAATGATCTACTGCATTCTCAGAGAAGCAACCATTATCAACTCGGAGACATCCAAAATATCCAGAGTTTTCTTACACTGCATAACAAGCTAAATTATTTAGCATACAAACTGAGATCAAATTACATAGTTTAACAGTCATGCAAATAAAAACATTATGGAGATAAAGAGCATAAAATTTAATGCATAACTTTACCAAATACCTCCTCTCACTAATAGCGGGCTAACTGACAACTCTGTCACGTAACTGAAAAATATGAGAAATACTGAGACCCTTCCTGTTCTTTCTATAAGGCAAATCCCGCTTCTCAACACTACCTCCTTCCCTAGGCCTTTTGTTGTCCTAACAAAACTGTGCAATGCATACAAACATAATCCTAATTCAAACTAAACATTTAACTATACACAGAGTAATCCTTTAACTTTTCAGGTCATCTCCTATGCCTCATCCAACAAGGGCTCCTCCCCACAGTTCACTCTTCCTGGAATGTCTTAGTCCTCTTCTTGATGCACCTCTTCTCTTTGGAAACTGTCACCATCCTTGGCTGCGGGAGAGCACGTTTCCTTGGAGACGTCCCAGCTGTACTGTCCTGGCCAACGGTACTGCAACAGACAATTCACATGTACCACCTTGGTGCAAGACTTCCTGCCTCCCTGAATCCGGCACGTTACATCTGATAGGTGGTCCAGCACAGTTTAAGGCTCATCCCATGGGCTGTGCAGCTTCGGTGACTGTCCCTTCTTCTGCTGATGGTTGTATTACCAAACTTTGTCACAATCCTTGGAGCTCACCTCGCTAGCCTTGGCCTCATATTTGCACTTCATCACCTCTCCTGAAAACTTTAGGACTCCTCAAACTTGATGATGTACACCTAAGCCAGCTGGAGCTGTCTGTAGGCAGCTCTTCACCAGGTGGTTTTCCCATTAGCAAGTCAATAGGTAACTGTAACTCAAGGCCCAGCATCAGTTTCGCAGGGGTGTTTCCTGTAGATTCGTGGGATGGAGACTGGTATGCCATCAGCAAGACAGGTAATTTTTGGTCCCATTCCGTTTGCCCTTCTATGCAGTACTTGGCCAGTTCTTGTCCCAGGGTCAAGTTGAATTTCTCCACCATCTCATCTGACTGTGGCCTTAGTGGGGTTGTCCTGGTCTTCTTGATCCCTAGTAACTTTTACTGCAGTACACATGGAATACAGCAGACCCAATGTCTCTACCCTGGTCTGAAAGTAGATCTTGTGGCATTCCAATATAACAGAAAACCTGGTCAACCAACACCCTAACAATAGTCGCGGCCTCTTGATCAGGAATGGCATTGACTTCTGGCCACTTCGTGCAGTAGTCCATGGCAACGCATATATACCGGTTTCCTCTTTCAGTGAGTGGTAGAGGTCCAGCAATGTCCACCGCAACTCTTTCCATCGGTGCACCCACCTGTTGCAGCTGAAGAGGGGCGCAACAATGTTTCTTGGGTCCCATCTTGGCACAACATACATCACAGGCCTGACACCACTCTTCAACATCCTGCTGCAGGCCAGTCCAGTGGAACCTTTGTCACAGATGACTTTTTCTTCACTCCCAGGTGCCCACTAGTGATCTGGTTATGGGACTCATCCAAGATTTCGGACCTCAGTTTCTTCGGAACCACCAGTTGCCAATAGCCTACTTGCTGATGCCATCGGGTGTCTCCCACTGACACTCCAGTAGTCTGTTGTTCAAACGAAGAAGGTCTCACTGACCCCAATAGCTTTTGGTTGCAGGGCTGAACCTGGAAACCCCTTCCCAAGATGGTTGCACTGTACTCCACTGCAGCCACTCTAGCACTGATAGTAAATCTGTATCCTCCATCTGCATCCTCTTAGGTCTTTTTCATCTGATGCTGGTCCTGTCAAAGCAATATGGTTGCATTCCTTGCTACGATCTTCTTTTTTACTACACTGCCGGTGTAACGAATTTCTTAGAGCGTGAAATTAGTATCGCAATTCGTGACATTGTGGGAATGATTGAACAATTCTGAAATCCATAGAATTTCGCTCAATCTCTTAACAGACCGCTTCTGCATGTATATTTGCATTGAGTTTTCAAAACTCTCGTAATTGTCTCGTGAGTGACTGGCTCTATGTACAGACAGTACATTCCACCAAGCGATATTTTGTGAATTATCGTTCCCTCACCCTTGTCTTTCTGACCATTGAGTTAAACCACGCCCCTTTCACAAGCCCTTGTGTAGGGCAGCATCGGGCCTTAGTCATCTCTCGATAGTTGCAGAGCGCGGGGTGCCATACCTAATGTGGATAGATTTCTTCTTAGTTATCTCCAGTATCTTGCAGTATCGGCGTATTCCCGAATCTCCCAACAACCTGGTAATCAACTGTAGCAGAGGCGAACTCATCTCCACTGACCAGTATTTCATTTGTTTTTCCTAGGCTTAAGGTTATTTACATATTCAGCTCAGTGCTTTATCTAGCTATTGATTTGAGTGCTTCAGTGAGTGCATGTCTTTTTCCTCTGATTTTGAATAGATTCATGTAACGTAAATTTATTTTAATGTAATTAATAAATTTACAGTTCGTTTTCTTGAGCTTTGTTAAATGTAACAGTCGTGTTTGATTTCCCCACATTAAGCACATTTTCGCTACTCCAAGTTAGCACAACTCCTTATATTAATCACGACTGGTGTTTAGGCCAGCTCTTGGTATTAATTCTTAAATCGGTTGTGCCATCTATGAGTCTGGCTCAGTGAAGATCCTGTTTATTATTGTTATTATTTACTATTATTTATTGAATGTAAAGGGGTGAACTAACTTTCTCAGAGGCCAACAGTACAGTAATACAGCCTTCTTGAACGATTAGTCTCTGCTGTGTACTGTTGAGAAAGTTTATAAAATTCTCGACTCTAGAGAACTGGCGAAGTAAGCCAGCATAAAAGTGAAATCGCTACTTGATTTCACGAGACGATCCTTTAGTGATAATCGACCAGACAATTAACTGTATTGTCCAAAGACATATTCCCATTTCCCTAGTGACATCTGGCTTTACATTTATTTATACATAAAGTATATTCTTCATTTTCCCCCCTGACATCTGGCGACCTCATTCCAGGATATAAACTCCTGGCATAGAATTACCGAAATCACTCACTCACTCTCAGCTAGGTAGACTACTGCACAGCAGCCAGTATATCAGTCTTTAGTCAGTCTCAGTCTGAGCATCATGGCAACCAGTGCATACCTACAGGAAGCCAAGGATATGGGGCTTACTAACCCCCCGGAAATTAAAGAATATGTCCTCGCACGCTGTAACTTTGAACAGCAACGCGAGAATGCCGCCCGTGAAGAGCGGAAAATAGAACTTGAACACGAGCGAGAACAGCGTGAGCGCGAGGAACGTGAGAAAGAATGTGAGCATGAACATGAGCGAGAACAACGTGAACACGAGCGAGAACAACATGAACACGAGCGAGAACAGCGTGAGCGAGAACGTGAACACGAGCGTGCCAAGCACGAGGCACGTGACAAACACGAGCTTGAAGTGCTGAAGCTCAAGCGAGACTCCTTGGCTTCAGGCACATCGGGTGCAGCCAACCCAAGCTCCACTACTGCTCCCCCAGCATCTGTTCTAGCAACTCCACGCCTCAAGCTTCCTTCTTACAAGGAAGGCGAGCGAATCGAGCCATTCATAGCTCGTTTCAAAGACATGGCACAGCTTTACGATCTGGATGAGGCTGCTAAGCGGCTTCAGTTCCTTAGCCTGTTTGAGGGCCCTGCCCTCGACATTCTCCACAGAATTCGCGGAGATAGTCACACGTACGAGATGATGAAGACCGTACTTATCAAAGCGTACGGTCTCACTTTTGATGATGCTAGAAATCAGTTCATGAGGGCGCGTCTCCAGGAAAAGGAGACAGCTGTTCAGTTCCTTGACCGTCTCACGGCATACTTAGGCGAGTGGATGGAGAAGGATGAGACTCCTAGCACGCGAGAGGGAATAATCGACCTTGTGCTGTGCACACAGCTGGAAAAGTTGTGGCCTGCTGAGCTTATGGCCCAGCTCAAAATGTGCAAAATAAAGGATTCCAACCAAATGGTGGAAACGGCTGATGCATTCTTCACTGCACACGGGTACCAAACTCGTAAGCAACAGTCCTGGAACAGGACAGATACTGCTAAGTCTGGGAAGAAATCTCAGACTGAACCCCAGCATCAATGCCATTCTCAGAATAATGGTCATGGTCCAGGCAAATCATAGAAAAAAGGGCCAGGGGCAGAATATGCAGCAACATGCTTGGAAGAGGTACACAAGTACCCTAACCAGCAGCAGTATCAGCCAGGCAATCGACAACCGGGACAAACCTTTTCAGCACCAGCCCCAGTGTATCGGAGGCAGGAAGTAAACGTAGCCCCCACCAGCACTGGTCCTCGTTCACAGTTCACTAGTCCCCCTCAGATGGTGAACCCTCCTCCACAGATGGTCAGTGCTCCTGCTCCCCAGATGGTAAGTACAACCCCTCATGCACCTAGTCAAAGTACGACTCCTCATGCACCTAGTCAAAGTATGACTCCTCGTGCACCTAGTTCAAGTACGACCCCTCAGGCATCTAGTCCTGTCACGTTTGCAGAGTTGTGCACCATGCAGCCTTATCAATGGCTGGCCGCTTCCTCCTCGGGCCCTCCCACAGGTATCAGTGCCTTCCTTGTTCAGCCAGGGTTTGTGGGAGGTGTTTCTGTTAATGTCCTGAGAGACAATGGTTCCTCAGGTTGCAATGTCAGGCAGAGTTTGGTTCGGCCTGAGGAATATACAGGCAGACAGGTGCAAGCTCAGCTTATTAACGGATCAGTGAGATTGTTCCCTGAGACACGTATCCAGGTAGCATCTCCCTTTTACACAGGTTCAACAGTTGCAGCTGTCATACAAGAACCTATGTTTGACCTCATTATAGGTAACATACCAGGTGCCAAGTATAGTTGCACCGTAGATGTCACTACTCAGACTTCGGCTGCAGTAACACAAGCCATGGCCAAGGCTCCAAATTGTGTCACCTCGGTGGCCATTGCATCACCGCAAGATCTGATTGATAGTCAAGATGTTGTCCAAGAACAACAGTCTGACCCGACACTTGCCGTTGTGCGGAAGAAACAAAGGGGTAAAATGACCAAGTATTCACGTGGTGGACGAGCTAGGTTCCTTCGCAAACAAGGACGGCTCTACCGTGAGTGGCAAACACCCCAGGGTGAGGCTCAACTGCGGTTTGTCATTCCCGCGAAGTATCGCCAAGCAGTGTTAGAATGGGGTCATTGTTCAGCGTCAGGAGGTCACATGGGCAAAACGAAAACCCAAGGCGTATCCATGCTGACTTTTTCTGGCCAGGAATGGGACAGGAAATAGAGAATTTTGTGCTCTCCTGCAATGTTTGTCGATGTACCAGTCATCAGGAAAGTTTCCTCCCTGTGTCGTTTGAATCCATGCCCATAAACTCTGAGTCGTGTGAGAGAGAGGGCTGTGGTAATGTGGGTGTAGACTTGACGTCTCACTCGTTGGCCCCACAGGACACAATATGTCTAGGGTCTGTACATACATATGTACTGTAGAACCGTTGAAAGTCTCTGCTGATGAACTCGCCTCCGTTGTCCAGGACAATTTCGCGGGGTGTGCCATAGTCTGCCACATACTGCCCAAGTTTGTCTGTGATGTGTGTGGTCAGTTTTGCTGTAAGGGGGAAGAACCTAACGAAGCGACTATAGTGGTCCACTACTGTAAGCACATAGCAATAACCCTGGACTCCAACAACCATGTCAGTGAGATCTATGCCAATCCTCTCCAGTGGTTTATTCACTGGGGGTAATTCCTTCCACTGTTGCTGCAATCCAGTGTCCTGTTTGAACCTTTGGCAAGTTACACATTTTTTCACATACTCACATACATCGACTTTGAGATTTTGCCAGTAATAGAGTTCTTCGTTTTTTTTTTTTTTTATAGTTTTCTTTTGCCCTAGATGACCTGTTAATTCATGGGCATGTTGTAGAGCCTGAACAACTAAGGTGCGAGGAACTATGAGACTATAATGAAGACTACCATCTGCCTTTTCAAGCACAAAATGTAAAAATTCATCTACCAATGCAAACTGATCTAACGTAGTCTTTACTAATCTTTTAGCAGGGATTCTACTACCTTCCAGATACTGTGCTAGTTCTCCCCATACTGGTTCTGCTCTCTGGCGGTCTCTCATTTGTTCTCGGTCTAACCCGAGCCATGTAGCTTCAGGAGATTGGAGTACCACTCGAACTGGGCGTGACAACTGGTCTGCGACAAAATTATTCTTGCCCTTGAGGTATTGAATGTCGTAGTTATATTCCCTCATTTCCAGAATTCATCGGTTCATCCGAGGTGATTTAGTCCTGCGTTTGAATATGCTTGTTAGAGGTTGGTGATCAGTGACTACCGTGAAACGGGTACCCCATAAGTAATGATGAAAGTTCCGGCACGCAAGAACTACTGCTAAAGCCTCCTTGTCTGTTTTTGAATATCGAGACTCGCAAGGAGTCAATTTTTTTTAGAAGTACCCGATTAGCTTCTTGGTACCGTCGGCTTGAATTTGACCAAGGACTCCTCTGACATGAGTGATACTGGCGTCCGTGGTAAGAACGAACAGTTACTCTACCCGAGCTCTAACCAAAACAGGGGCGTTTGTAAGGCAAGATTTGAGATGTTCAAAAGACTTCTTCCCGTCCAGTGAAATGTCGTTCGAGATCTAGTCAAATTGGTAAGGGGTGTAGCAATCCGTGCAAACGATGGTACATGTTTTCTATAAAACCCACACATTCCGAGGAATTGTCTCACTTCCTTGACAGTGGTGGGTGGCTTCATCTTCGTAATGGCCTCAACATTTTTCGGATCCGGCTTGCTTCTCTCGGCCGAAATCTGGTGACCCAGGAAGGTCACTTCCTTACATCCAAATTCACATTTAGTGAGGTTTAATTTCACCCCGCTGACAGCGAGCAGCTCAAAAAGTTGTTTCAATCGCTCCAATAGAGTAGGGAAACTGGGGGCCCATAAGATTAAAGCATCTAAATAATTCTTGACCCAACCCTTCTGTAGGAGAGGTGCTAATAATGTGACCATTGTCGTGAGAAGATTGCGGGGGAACAGTTGAGACCAAAAGGAAGGCGTCTAAATCGATAGAATGCTACCCCATCACTGAAGGTAGTGAGATCACGGCTCCCCTCATCTGACAAAATTTGGAAATACGACTCTCGCATGTCCAACGTGACATAATATTGATGTCCGGCTGCTTGTTCTACTAACTCATCTAACCGTGGGAGAGGGTAGATGTCCGCCGCGAGGTGTTGGTTCACGTGGCGATAATCGAGGCCCATTCGTTTACTACCCTCAGGTTTGTTTACGAGGACGATAGGCAACAACCAGGCTCCTGTGGACCTTTCGATAATTTCTCTGTCCTCCGTGTCCTTTAACATCTCTGTGATAATCTGCTTTGCTTGTACTGAATAGCGATACATAGGCCCACGACTGGGTTGAGGGTCTGCGACTTTAATATGAGCTGGAGGACCACTGATAAGGCCTAACTCACCTTTATCGAGAATAAAAAGAGGGTCATACTCAAGGATCAACTTAGTTAAATCTTCTCGCTGGTCCTTAGTGAGGTGTTGCCAATTCTGTTTGCCGATCAGAGCTTTCAGTTTCTTAGAGTGTGTTCCGTTTTGCTTGATGTGATTATTCTCTGGGTGAAGATCATTGTGAATCTTAGTAATGTTAATTTTGTCAGGGATTGGATTGGCCACTCTCTCGTATGAGCCGGTAATGGTGCCCTTACAAAATACTTTTACCTTTTTGGTTGTGTTAATGAGTGGGAAGTAAATGGTATTTGCTGCATTGACTTGGACCAAATAAGGATGACTATTATGACCAACCCTGGGTTAAGGGTAGATGATGAGATGAGTAGTTGGGTCTTCCCTTTCAGGTACGGGCATGAATTTAGACTGATAGGGGTCTACCTTTACTGTAGTAAGGAGTTTAATCTGCGAGAAGATTTGTGTTGGGCTGGAAAGTTCTATTGGATCAACTCTCACTCTCCCCACCTTGTTCTTCTGACGGCGGATATGATTCACCACATAAGGGGCGCCTCCTCAGATCAAAACTCTCTTTGCTCCATCCCACATGAGTGAAGCTTGGCTCAACACGTCACAACCCAGGAGTATGTCAGTACTGATGTAAGAATTTGGTACTACCGGGAACCATTGTTTATGCATCTCGTCACCAACAGCTATTTCAGCTCGTAGCATTCTTAATACTCTCAGAGGTGCGCCTGTGACTCCTTGTAAGCGCGGCGGGTTTTGACGTGTGTTTATTTCTCCCCAATCCGTTTGATTGCGGACTCCTTAATTAAAGTGTAGCTACTACCGGTGTCCACGTAGCTTCTATTATTTTCCCATTTATTATTACACTGATGGTGGGGGATGTTTGGCCGTCGGCTAGTCATATTTGTTGAGACGGTCCATGAGATACTTTCGGAGAGACATTTTAAGCTGCGGTGTTGTGACTACGTCCAGGGCACCCGCGTTCTCCGCGCCGACATCTGAGTCTGCAACAATCAAAACAATACCCAGGAGGGGGTTTCCGCCAACAATCTCGGAGGTTATGTGATAATGTGAGACAATAAGCGCAGTATTCCCTTATCTCTGCATTGATGATTAGCTTAGCAGTACGTGTGTATTAAGTTTTTACACACTTTCAAGGAAACGTAAAGGAATTATTGACCACAACGGTACATTTCATTATGATGGGTCATTGTTGTATACAGAAGTGGTTTAGTGTTTTGGGTAGTGGTGTAAGGGATTATTCCCCCAGGCTAGACCTGGAGAGATCATATTGGGTTACAGTCTTGCTAGGGTTACAGAAGAGCGCTACCCCTCTCAGCAGAGGCTAGGCTGCCCTGGGCGGGGCTCGAACTCTCGACCTAGCGATCTCGAGTAAAGCGCTCTGCCTCTGAGCCACCCTGCTCCCCGATAGTGGTGGAAGTGAATACTATTAATCTGTTGCAAAAAAATCAGTTTGTCTAAAAGTGCAAAAAGGGTAATTATATATACGCATGAAACTACATAAAATAGGAAGGACCAGGTTGCAGAGAATCTCCATTGCGCGTAATGGATGTTCCAAAAAACTCATTTTTACAGACGCTGTATATTGAGGGTGAATCTGTTGATAACAAAAATTAAGGATTATTAATTTTCTTAACGCTCCTCTAGACATAATAGCAAAAAAGAGTATTAAAAAATGAATTTCAGAATAAGGTCAGAATCAACCAAAATACTTATTTTATTATGTTCTTGCTTATTTTCAATCTCCACATTCCCCCCTCCCATTATATTTATTTAATTTATTTATTTATTTATTCGTCAGGAGTATTGAACGCAGGGCAAGATTCTTTGATTCCGACATTTATGGCGATTGACCAGTCGCTCTTCCCCGAGGATGTAGTACGTGAGCAGTTAACCCTAATCACCCCTCTGACGTCAGTCCCTGCAGGCAACATCCGCTTGGAGTGCCTTAAGCCATTTGAACAGCAGGAGTCCATTTGGCCGTATGGCTACCTCCCAGTATAGTAAATGGTTTCCTGGGATAAATGAAACCCTTTGCCTTCTTATTTAGTGTAGTTAACTGAAGGTGGTGAACGTAAAACTAGATGAAGGATAATGACAGAGCGGTAATACAGCAAATATATTTCCGTGCAGGTAACAGAACCGCAGGCCATTTCACCACATCTGTAGTGCACATGGACCTATTGGTAACACTGAAGGCAACAAATACACTTGATGTGATACAGGATTTTACGATTATGAGAAACAATTTCTACTCGAAAAAAAAAAGAAACGTTATCCCCGGCTTTGGAGGCTCACTAGCGCCTGATCATTACCCAGTAACTTTCCTTTTGTATTTCATTCCATTGTCAGTACAGTTGTTCTGGATATCGACCCAGGAGGCACAGAATACAGCATTATATTAACATACCTGATACAGAAATAGTAAGGAAGAGGTGTTGCAGAGGCTCCCTAGCACTTCCTCCATACTTGCAAGTTTATTTCTGTATATGGCGCATTAATAGTCTCTTGTATGATGGTACTGTAATCTACTGTACTCTGTGTCGATATTCAGCCCCATCACTCCAAGGATGTCAAAGCATATTCTTCCTTTTCCCAAACAATTAAAATAAACTTTGGAGCAATTTCTCGTTGTGATGAAGTTGGTTAGGAAAAATATACCTTAAATTACCGTCCATGAAAGCCCCCTCCCCAAGCTCGTCAGGTGGAAGTAAGTCTGTAAATCATTCTCAAGACGAAATGGTTGAAGACAAAAATTACATACAACAGAACAGTAAGCCATTGCAAGAAAAACTGTTGAAAAATAAAAAAAAGAATGGTAAATTATTAAACGAAAAATAAATTGGCAAGGACAATGCGTTAGAAAGCCTCTAATCTCTTCAGTCCAAAGGTGTCAACATATTACTCTTTCTTCCTCCAGGCGAGATGATGATGTGCTTTGGAGAGTCCATTCGTAGTGATGGAGTTTGTCTCTCCCAGTCCTCTCACATCCTGATTTCTCTATATACATAATCCGACGAAAGTAACATGAATAAAATCAGAAATATGTTATGGGTCTGATGGGGTTAATCTGACGAGTACAGGATACTAAATCAGCAAAGTTAATTTTCAACATAGTTACATCGTATTCTGGCCAACAATGAGCATTAAATTTGGCTTTGGTCAGTAATATCAGGGCAAATAATGCTGCGTGATATATGAAAAAAAAGTACAAATAAATAATTTTAAAAATGATTTTACAGTATGTAGCCCACGAAATGTCTATCCACAGTGTTTATGCAAAATTTCCAGATGCCAGCGAGAAATTTCCAGAAAGACTGAGGGTGCATTCACACTGAGGCAGTAACCGAACATATTCAGATGCATACTGTCCGATCGTGTAGGTCCGGATAAAACCTGTAAGTATTACGTTTAGTCTCATGGGCCTTGTCCTGCACAAAATAATTCATATTGCCACGAGCAGTGTAACTGCTACTAAGAAAAAAAAAATGGCCAGAAAGTGAACAAATGATATGAACTATTCTTTGCATCCCCTCTCCCCTCCTCTTTTTTTAAAATCCCAACCTACATGATCTGACGGTTTATGTCAGAGGTATTATCTGGACTTTATGTGAATGCACCTTTAGTCGGCAAAGGTCTCGCTGTACCTATTACGACATTGTCAAGCCTGCTTCTTCTGACACAGTTCATCTCATACTGTATCATTACTTTCAGTTACGACGATTTTCACGCCACTTTCTTGTAACAACACACAATCACTTACTTTATTATTTTTGAGTATGGCACCTTCCACCCCTGCTTCTTTCTCTAGCGGTAAAAAATAACTCATAATGACGGCAACATGTTTGCGAAGATTTCTACCTTTGGATGGATAACGTCCACTTGAGGGGAATATTGGCAGGCTGGTAGGAGTGGCTGCTAAGGAGTGACGTGCGCTGTGGTGACCAGTGTAATGTTGTAAGTGGGATCCGATACGGAAAAAGTAAATAAAAAAAGATAAGTGAGGATCGCTTTGAATATGAACGTATAATGGCAATAGAAAGTTTCTGTGACCAAAAAATACCACAACTGACATGGAAGAAGACAAAAAGAACCTAATAACAAGAAGCATTTGTCAAAGGGAAAAGACAGAACAACATCTGAGTTAAAAAATGGCTGAAATTTTGCTCCGACCAAAAATATAGGGTATACATTTGGAATTTCTTCTGACAGAAAATGTGACAACAACGATGATGGTTGAAGGAAAAACCAAGCATAGGGACAAGATCTGCTGTAACTAAAAATACATGGGGTTAGAAGCGAAAGGAATTAAATTAATGGCAAGACCGAGCATACTGAAGAGCCATACTTAAGAGGGAAGGACATAATGTTACTTCCAGTTTGAATGTGACAATTTTTTCTGTAAGTGAAAATACGAGTATGTAACATGGAAATGAAAAAGGGGAAAGTCACATGGGAAAATCAACCATAATAAAGGGAAAGTTAATCAGGAGAAAAGGGCAGAATATCAGCCCGGGTATAAATAGAGGAAGTTTAGGTGAGAGCTACCTTATCTTCTCATTAAAACGTAATCTTTCATTCAATTTCTTGCTACCACCAACCTACTGAGACTGGTACACGAAGTCGATGGTCATTATTTTTGTACGAATTTTTTTTTTTAATGTGTCCGACTCTGGGCATAGGCTTCACAGCCTGCTTCCAAGGCCCAGTAGTCCTTCTACATGCCATACACCTCTACATGTCACCACTTCGACGCTAACACTCACCGTCCATACTGAATACATGCTTGGGCTGTCTCATACAGTACTGGTGTATTGATATTAGCGGGGGTAATTTTTCCTACATGTCGGCGGGTCTTCTGGTAGATCAGTAAAGTCTGATTTTTGTGAAATTCAAATCATTAAACTGTTCCCTACCCCCGCGTTGTATATGGAAAAGTTATATAAAAGTTGTTTAGAGTCACAACTTGAGTTCACATGTCACTCAACCAGCAGTGGGAGTCATCCAGGGTGCATACATAAGAGGCAAGGTTTCATTTAACTATTATTACAGTCTACCTGGCTCACAGATGACGGGTAGTCTTGTTCTTTTGAACTTTGGGAAAACGTTTCACATGAAGGAATCAGAAGTGCTTACTGTTAATTTCCCACCAAAAAAGGTTTCCCCCCCCAAAAAAAAAAAATCGCCAAGATGGGGCAAGAATAGAGTGAAGATGACGTCCAAAAGGTGATGCGGTATAAAGTTGAAAGCTCATGAAAGGGATCCATAACAGATATGAAAGCTTACATAAATAGATATCGACTACACTCGGGTTATTAAGGCAGATAATCTGTTTTTGATAACTTCCAACCTTCCCTTGGAATATGAAAAAAAAAAAGGTTATTACACCCAGTTCCTCAATGTACAATACTGCTGACTGAACAGGAACAAGGTGGAAACAAACCGTGTCCAACAGTCTGCCTTGCCCAAGAATCAAACATAAGGTCTTACAAATGAGACGTGAATATGGTTCCACTGCATTACCGACTTCCTTTCTCTCAGTCCCCGAGAGACTCAAGAACCTCTCTCCCGGGAATGGGAAATAACACAAGTTGTAACTCTTTTTACTACGATAAAATTAATCATTGTTGCTTTGTTATTACTGTATTATTTTATTCAGCATAGAGAGAGAACCTCGGACAAGAAATGATAGATACAGTCTTAATCCGCCCTACCCAGAGATTTTTTCTTCTAAACATCTGACAGATTTATTTAATTTACGGTAGATTTGTCGACCTTGGGGAACGTAAACACCTTCAGTACCAGAGGCATTTCCTAATTTGAAGAGAATCTTGTAGCAGCAAGAACAAACTATAAAGAACGAAAGCGATTCAAAATATTAAGTACTGCACTCAATACGACAAGCCTCCTCAACTGAATAAAACTGTCTGGAGGAATTAGGGATAAAAAGGGAGAACAGAAGAGAACTGGTTATTTCTTTACTATGACGTGTTTGTATTTTGCTCTTACTACTAACTGCTTTACTCAGCTTCGGAGAGATGCATCGAAGTAGAGGTGATTGACGTTGCCTTCGCTAATCTCTTCAATACACGCAGGCTCTTTCAAGCTGAATAAAATCGTCCACTAGCAGCAAGAATAATCTACAAATCAACGTCCTGGTACTGAAGGGATTAAGTATGCTGGCAAGTCTCAGTACAGATCAATAATTTACCGGAACAGTTATCCAGAAGACAGAAATATACGGGATGAAGAAAAGGGGCAGAAGACATACCAAAGCTGGGCGTACACTGACAATCAAGGTGAAACTGAAGAGAGTAAGTGGAATTAAATGGAGTTGCAACTGCAGTACGGTGATTTATTTATTTTTCTGGCTGCCATTATAAGATTTTATTCAGTTTAAGAAGGATCCCCAAAGAGCTTCTTTTTGCTTGTTTGTCTGCCTAACTGTTGGAAACATAATGGAAAGCCCGTCTGAAATGCAGGAAATTTTGAACAATGATTCAGTAGAATTAAAGGAACAAGTGATTAAATTTGGGGCGAAGGAGGTGAGAGGTGAGTGTCCAAGGTGTCATGTTGCTGTCTGGTTGGAGGTATGCGCTGTTTAAGTATTGTTGTTTTTGGCTATATTTAACACCAGTTCGAAACATCTTCCCTTAGCTAATTAAAATCGTCGAACGACAACAGGAATATAGGGTGTCACCGGGCTGAAAGGGTTGGGCGAAGGAAAAGGCCGAGGGATATAGTTCACACTTAATGAAAGGGAAATAGTTTCAGGGGACAAGAGCATAATTGGAAGACTGTGAGGGAATACTGGAATAACTTACCCATTTGACTTAGGTGATATCTTTTACGGTTTACTCTTATTCAGACTACGACAGACTGACAATAGAGAAGGAGTTAATGTATCTACCTCCTTCAATTCGAAATATCTCTCCAGAGCTGAATAAAAGAAATCAGAAAATAATAAGGTAACAGAAAAATAACAAATAAACTACAAATATACGTCATGCTGAAGTGGTTCACGGGGCTAAACAAGGAGGAGAAAGATAGATATGCTTCAAAGGAAAAGGAAATATCTCAGTATGGAAAACAACAGTAAAGTAATGGAGGGCATCAGCGTGAAATATTGAGGGTGTTTGTGCAGGGAAAATGGAAATAACCAGAGAAGAAAGGGATGGGGGATATAATTCAGACCAGAAGATATTGGGCTTGACGAGGGAGAAGGAATAAAATTTAAACCCTAGGAACTGGGAACAGGTCAGACTGAAGGGACATCAGAGTGAAGTGCATTTTTGTTAGTGCACTGATTTTCATTATGCGGAACGATTTGTGAATAACTGAAATGGACGACAGAACAACACGGACTATGCAGACCCAAAGGAAAGGTAAATTACTCAGCTAGAAAAAGTGCATGTGGGGGGAAATATCTCAGTTTGGAGGTTTTTAAAGGTAAAGGACTGAGGTGTGTGGCTGTTACAGAACTGAGGTTATCTATGTGGGTGGGAGCAGGCGGCTGAGATGGAGGCGAGGATGGAGGCGGGCAGGGCGAGACTCCACCAACACAAGCCCGAAGCCCGCTGGATGGCCGCTGGGTACTCGTCTGTTGGGAGCACAGAGCATACTATTAACTCACGTAGGGTCGTATTCTATGTGGTTTACGGTAATATGTTTCACGTCTTCCAAAGCGATTTCTGAACATTATACCTCAATATCTTTAAAAATATTATGATATATATGTTCCAATGAAAACTACATAAGAAGCATACTCACGAATGGTAACGTACAATGTGCATAGTAAATCGCTAAGAAATAAGTGTCACGAAGCATCCCGTACCACTTAAAATACGGCCCAGAAACTGGGAAAATATAACTCCTGTCTCTTAGCATCCTCTGAACCCACCATAGTGAAGCTCTTCCATGTGACTGCATGTTACTGACGATTCTTTTCAACCTAGGATAGACCTTAAGAACTTGATGCAACTTTTTTATCTGGTCACCAATTTTACAGCCTTCCTGATTTGAATATAATCACCTGGCAAAGACTAATGAATGCAGAACACGTCATAGTAGTTGTTGTCACTCTAGTCCGGTCTGTCTATCCGAGGAGACCCACTCCTGGTAGCAGACAGCATTTCACCAGGGGCGGAACAGGGTCCTTCCACATGGCGGGGTGCAGCGACAAAAGAAGGCATAGCCCCAAGAGGATAAGCTGAGTATCGGAGATATGTATGAGTAGTATTGTGGGCCCAGACTTTAATTACTTGGTAAAAGTGATTGAGATGTCATGCACCGTAGTGAAAGCGTTAGGCTAAGAGGAATGTAATGATATAATCAATATACACTGATGAACAAAGGCATTTTCTCTGTTGCAACAGAAATATTGCTCAACTTTTAGTCGAATAATTATGATTCATGCATAACATTATGAGAAATACGGTTATGCTCCGACGACAGCATTAAAGGGTTACGAAAGTTATTTTTTATCTTCTCCAAATTCACTAAAATGAAGAGAATATATCTGTTTCGGCAACTGGGCATGTCTCGTTTTTACATAAACTACATTGCCTCCGTACTAACTCTGACAACGTCTCTCCTTGATATGTTGATGTCTTGCATTTTCTATTCTTGCTGCCACCAAATGATTTATTCAGCTTTGGAAAGTTCTGGTTGAAGCACAGTGATTATTCCAGTCCAGAAGCAGATCCAGAGGTAAATAAAAATTATTTGGATATAGCATTACTTTCTTCTTAAACTTACAAATTAGGTGGGCCAGTATCCAGAAAATATTGAATTTTAATGTATTAAAATGGGAGAAATACCAACAGTATGCCCGGCAAAATAGGCCACACAGCCCTTCCTTCACACATCACATAGCACCGAGAGTCCTGGCTTCACCTTCTGTTTATTTTTCTTCATAGATGTGTTCCATTTATAATCTGACCAAAAGTATAGTGTTATCATTGATCGGGTCGAGGGCACACAATGAATGTGCACCCAAGCAAATATGCAAACCTTATTTGACGGGCTGCGCGACGGAAGAGGTTCACAGACCACCGGCCAGAAAATGCGTTTTTGTTGGAAAACACTGTTTTCATCCATACACTGTCATGTGGCCTTGGATGAGAACACCTTCTACCACTGAAGGTATGGTTGAAAGTCCTTTTAAAAAGTATTGCACATTGTCCTTATGCTAGCTTCTCGGCACTCGTCCAGGACTGGCCGCGAAATGTAAGGTTACCTCATGCACCCAGCTATGGTGGTGGTATGGGAGTGGATAGAAGCACGTCTTGGCTGTGTGGGCCTGTGTGTGTGCATGTTGGTTGTAGCCAAAGAAAACAAAGCTGGGCTGCAAGCCTTGCTTCTGATTGGCTGGTCGTATGTGGCAGTGTGTTTGGCGGCAGCTTTTGCCACGCCATTCGTCAGTCTCTTTTCTTATGCTCTGTGCGTAGCACGCAAAAAGGAATTCTTGGTGTTTTACAGCCATCTTTTGCATCTTTTACGGAGTTTCGTGTGTGATTACTGGTGGTAACAATGTCCCGTCGTGCTGATGATAGTAATGAAAGTGTTCCTGGACACTCAGGAATTGGTGAAAAAAAGTGCTTTTGAGGTGAAGTCGCTCTAGAGCAATAATCTTAAATGACACCATGATACTTCTGAGGAAAATAGCTGCATTAGTGATGATAGCATTGATGACCCTGATAACAGCCTTAGTGATGATGATACTGGAAGTGGTACTAGTAACTGTGATAGTGTTCGAGGTAATGTGGGTGTTGTAGGTGATGAAGGTGATAATGTGGGTGAAGGTGCAGCTGCTGCTGCTGCTGGTTGTGGTGGTGATGACGGTGGAATAGGTCGTCGTCAAAAACGTGTTCCTGCTACCCACGTACGAAAAAAGGGCCGTGTTCGTGTAAACCAGCCAGAAAAGTGGGGGAAGAATGTGGCCAAGCAGAAGTGTTACATGGGGCAGGAATACGTATGTTAGTTAGGACACAAAAAAGTTGTGGAAGCACGCAAAGTTGGTCCCCCAAGCCGTGATGGCTGCTTTGAGAAGATAGGTAGAGAAGCAATAGACGAATTTTTTACCAGTATCTGAGCAATTGGAAATTACTGTGCTCAGAACGCCTATGTTATAAGCCTGATACGTGAAGAGGCAGTCAAGAGGAAGCGCACACATGCGAGGGTGAACCTCAGGCCAGTCCACATTGTGTATTACATAAAAGTGGAGCACTGGGAGATCGAAGTGGGCCGCTCTGTCTTCACAACCATGCATGGGCTGGGCAAGAAAAAAATGGCCATTCTCCTGCAAAAACACCGTGAGTCACCCTGTGACCTCAGTGCCTGACAAACGTGGACACAGTTCCTCTCCATGTGCCATCACTGGGCGTACCATGGAGCTTGTGCATGCAACTGGTCAACTCTGGAACTGTCTTCCTCTGTCTGTATTCCCTACTTCCTATGATCTCCAGTCTTTCAAACGCAGTGTGTCCAGGCATCTCGAAATGAACAGATCTTGAATTTGGCTCTCTTTTGTATTGTTTTTGTTTTTTCTTGGAAGGAACAGTATGCGGGCCCATGGCCTTTGGTTCCATCTTCCTTGCACAAAAAACAAAAAACAAAAACACACTCATCCAAGGTTTACCTGTCACTGCGAGTCACTACAGCCGTCCCACAATTCCTTACCAACGTTACTTGGAGGCATACAAAAGTAATACCGAGCTCTGTGTCAACTACCTGACGTGGATTAATCAGAACAGGAATGATCAGTATAGTTGTCAAAACGTTATTACAGGACGGTGTTCATTAAAACATCGTCTTCCGGCCACCAAACACAGATGTTTGTTCAACATGTGAGACGCTTAGTCAGATCAAGAACCGGAAGGATGCTGGCCTTGATGCTGCTGTTAACCAGCTGGCTGTATACAAGGTTGATGCTCAAGTGCTTCAATACCTCCTGCATCAGGCTGAGCAGACGACACCCTGCAGCGACTCAGCCAATGTCATGCAACAAACTCTTGCTTGCCCACGGCTACGAGCTGGTGTGGCCTACTACAAGTGGAAGTTGCGGGCCTACAACTTCTGCATTTATGGCATGAACAAGGAGGAGGCCACGACGTATGTATAGAACGAGATGACAGGGGGGGGGGGGCGTGGCTCAGATGAGGTGGTCAGCTGTGTGCTCAAGTGGCTTCAGATAAAGATCGACCACAAACAGCAGAACTTCATCACTCTTCGTGTGTTCTGTAACAAGTGTGAGGGTCTGAACAAAAACATCACTATGGTTCTTATGGCCTTGTAGCAAGTGCACACCAGGCGTCTGTTCAGGGCTGAGTTCGTCTTTATGAAGTCTGACCACTCGTTACTGCCCTGTGACCGTATGTTACGCCTGATTGAGAAGAAGGTCCGCTCTGCTACCTTGATCTCTAGCACCAAGGTGTACATCGATGTTATAGTTTCCTTCATCAAAAGGCAGTTCCCTGTTGTGGTCTTTTTGGACGTCAAGGCCCTGATGAACCACACCACAAAACGTCAGGCAGTTGCCATCTCCCAGCCTTGCCAGCTGGTGGCTGACATCACCTTTAAGGAGGGATATTACATCATGAATGACTACAACCTTCATGATACTCCAGCAAACATCACCAAGGTGAGAATGATGAAGGGAAGGGTGAAGTATGCACGGGATGAAGGGAAGGGTGAAGTATGCACGGGATGAAGGGAAGGGTGAAGTATGCACGGGATGAAGGGAAGGGTGAAGTATGCACGGGATGAAGGGAAGGGTGAAGTATGCACGGGATGAAGGGAAGGGTGAAGTATGCACGGGATGAAGGGAAGGGTGAAGTATGCACGGGATGAAGGGAAGGGTGAAGTATGCACGGGAGATGTTTGACTTGTCCAACGTGGCACTGATACCTAAGTATCTCACTGAGTGCCTTCCGATACCACAGAAGTGCAACGACCTCAGAAGTCTCAGCTTTCTTGAGTAAGAGGCCCAAACGTGGCTTGACAGTCTCCTTGACTGTCAGGATGAGCTGAGAC
>JAGKTI010015067.1:0-20920 GCA_018397915.1 Birgus latro | reverse complement strand
TGTTTATCTTTATTTTCATCATTTTGTATCTTTATCTCGGTTTTTCCTGTGTTGTTTCTTTTGGCTCTCCATTTTTCTTTTTTTTACTCATTTCTTTTCTCCTCATTCCACACCATATCTATTCCGTTTGGTTGTCTGTTGTATATTTTTGACCAATATCTCTCTGTTTCTGTTTTGATATTTTCTTTTTCTAACTCTTCTCCATTTTCATTATATATCTTTATTTCTCTTTCTTCTTTTCCTTTCTTCTTTCTTAACTTTTTTATATTTTCCCACATTTTTTTCCTTACAGTTTCTCCTCGTGTTATTTCTTTGTTTATTTTTACTTCATGAATGGTTATGGCCTTTTTTATTGCTGGACCTTTTTCATTTGTTCATTGTATAAAAACTTTATTCCTCTCTTTTTCTTCTTGTGTTTTAGCATTCCTTGTAAGTCTGTTATAGTACTTTTGCTTTTTTATTCCCTCTCTAATACTTTTATTCATCCAAGGTGCTTCTTTTGTCCATTTTTATCTATCCTCTTTCTATATTTTGCTGTAAGGTTCTTATCAGCACTTTCTTTGATTGTTTTATTGAACTTATCCATATTACTTATGGCCTCTGCTTGTATTCTCTGTTCTATTTCCTTCATATATTCCATAACTTTTCCTCCCTCTGTTTTGTAGTAGGTAATATCTTCCCACCTTTATTTCTTATGGTTTTTTTTCAATCTCCCCTTAATCTTAAGTTTTATTTGTATCAAAGTGTGGTCTGATAGATCAAATATTTCTTTCTTCTCATCTATAATCATTTCCTGGTATACATCATAGAATTTAGCTGTTGCACGTGCAAGGTCAGTTACACTTTGTTGGTCATTCTTGCTCCACGTCACTTCCCCTATACAGTCTAAATCATCATTTAACACTATCAAGTTATACTTCTCCATCCATTCCAGTATCCTTTGTCCATTTTTATTTATACATTGTTTGCCTCTGATTCCCTCACGTCCATTATAATCTAGTAGAATTATTACTTTGTCTTCTAATTTAAGTGTGTTTCAGTTTCTTGCCGTAACTCTTTATTTTTGTTATCATCACTGACTGTGAAGTATATTATTATTGTATGTACATATTTCTTTCCCATACATTTCTCCTTTAACATATAAATAATCTTTATTAATACTCTCTTCCATTTCCAATGTTATATTTTCATTTTCATTATGTAGCCAGTAACATTATACCTCCTCTTTTCTTTCCTTCTTTTTCTCTCATGCTTTCATAAACTTTCATATCATCTATGAAGATGTTTCTTACTTTTAACTGTGTTTCTGTTAAGCACATTATTGTATTTTCATCAGTTATTTCTTTTAGTTCACTCATTTTTGCTTTTGTTAAACCTTGTATGTTTTTAAGTATTATAAGTATTTTCTCATTCTTATCCTCATTCTTTTTTATATTCTTTTCCTTTCAGTTCTCATCCTCTAGCCTAACAATTTTCCCCTTCTTGATTTTCCATGTTCCTCCATTTCTCCATTTTTCTGCCAGCTCATCTCTAAGTTTCTTGTTTTCTTCCATTTCCTCTTTGGTCATATCTGATGCCACCCCTATCTTCTTTATTTCTGGTTTAGTGCTGTCTTTCAGTATCTTTGCTTTAGCTATAACTGCCCATTTCATCTTTTTGCTTCCTGTTGTTACAAGAACTGGCCTAACCTTTCCATCAGTTTTCTTTCCTAGTCGGATTGTCTTAACTATTTCTATATTCTGCAATCCCATTTCTTCCACAATTATATCTGAACATATTTTGTCATCTTCTTTTTCTCTCTCTTTGCCTTTATCTTTTACTGATTCAGGGATATTGAACATTACTATATTTTTCTTTCTCTTTTCCTCCTCTTTCTTTTCCTCTGTTTTATTCATTATCCTTTCCACTGCCTTACCCACTAGCTTGTCTTCTTTTCTCTCCCATTCCCTTCATCTTTTTACTCATCTTCTCCACTGCCTCATCTACCATTTATCTTCTTTTCTCTTCCATTTCTGTTCTAGGTCTTCTGTTCTGTCACTCAGTCTTTCATTCTCTTCCTTCACCTCTTCCATCTCTCTTTTAATCTTTCTGTTTTCTTCTCTGACTTTTTTCACTTCCTTAGAGTTCTTCAGAACTTGAGGCTTGCATCTTGTGCAGATCCATGTTGTTCCCTCCTCTTGTTGTAATGTTGTAAAACTCTATAATAGTCTCTGCTTACCTTGCCACATCCTGCATGGTACCACACCTTAGCTACATACTTCACACTTCACTCCATTATCTGTGTTTCGAACTTTCTTTTTACACTTGCCACAGTCTTCGTTGTCCCTCATGCTTTCACAATACAGTACTCACATTTTTGTTCTTCATTTACTTCTGCAAAGTAGCTGCAATCTTTGCACTTCTTTCTTCCTGGTGCTTTTTTCTTGTTCCCTGCCATCTTTTCTGTTGCTTTCGGGATCTTCGTCCAGTCTTTCCCCTCATTTTTTTTTTTAAATCTCACCCGTCAGGAACACATGAGCACACACGCTTACATGCACACACGCGGATGGATGGTGTGAGACGGTGGGAGAGACTACAATGTCATCGTCCCAGGCTGTGGCAAGTGCTACAGTGCTTGTGCTTCTATATTGCTCTAGTACTGCTTCTCTCTCCTGTTTCTTACACACACTTCCAGATTCATTCACCAAGCCTTGCAGTTCCCCTTCATCTTCACTTAATACAGTATCATCTGCAAACAACAGTACCGTACAGGGAGTTTTCAAACATTGCTCTCTCTTAATAGGGTCGCTCCAGCAGGGTCGCTCCAGCATCTACTGCCTTACCTTGTACCTCTTTTATAACCTCATCCATATACAACTTCTGTGCGAAACTATAGTTGCGGCGCAAGACTCTGAGGTTGTTATTATCGTGCCCTGGCAACGTACCATTCAAAAGTGCTTCTGATTTCGTGTATAATATGTTCGTGTAAAATAATATTCGTTTATAATATATTCGTGCTTAATAATATGATTCGTGTATACAGTAATATGATACGAAATCGGTCGCACTTTTGAATGGTAGGTTGCCAGGGTACGATAATGACAACCTCAGAGTCGTGTGCCGCAACTATAGTATGGAATAAACTTCTGTCTCAGACGTGTGTTTCTCTATACTACTCATATACTGTACATCTTGTCATAATGTCTCAACTACAGTATTATTTATTATTATTATTATTATTATTATTATTATTACTATTATAATTATCATTGTTAACATTATTTTTAATATGTGACTATCTGTCAGCAGATTGGAGGCATGCCTTTTACTGGTGCCATTCACACCTTTATGTTGCCAATACAGTAGTTTAAAATTCCTTCATTTCCATGCAGTTTCTTTCTTGAAAATTGTTCCATTTATTTTATAATGACTGTCTTGAAGAAGATTCAAAGGTTATTTTAGGTGAAAAGAATCTAGAAGTGGTGCAGAAAAAGATGCACACCACATGGAATAACCATGAGGCACCACAAGTGAGGAGGTGGCAGGAGAGATTCATTTTTTAAGAGAGTTACCAGCAGGTATTTTAAGTCTGGAATAGAGTATTGCCATACTTTATTGCTAATGAAACTGAGAAAGATGAAAATGCAGGTATACATACTGTATAAAATTTTTAACAGAGGAGTTCACTTAATAAAACATAGCTGCAGCCATGAGATTAATAGAATTCTTCTTGTTAGAACATAACCTATTCTTAAATAGTAGTTAACTGAAACATTTGTGCAGTGTTAAGTGAAGAATGGCTGTACTGTTCCACTCTAGCTGTGACTAAAATTCATTCCTGTGTAGCAGTACTTTTAACTTACCATGATAGTATTACAGATTGCCTGATAGCAGTTGCCCTTGATAGTATTACAGATTGCCTGATAGCAGTTGCCCTTTGAAGCATCAGGCCACTAGTAACTGGCCACTGAACCTCTGAACCGATGCAATGAGCCAGGGAAGCAGACCACCACTGAGGCTGCTGTGTCTTCATGGTTATAGGCAGACTGGAATCAGCTTCCGTGAGAAGACTGGAGCCTTCAGGTATGGGCTTTATAAGGAATACTGGAGCATTATTGTGTCCAGTGTTGTTTTAAAACTTTGGGATACACCTCTGTAATGAATTTGTGTTCTGTAGTTATTTTTGTGGTTTGTCCTGCTGTTGCAGCTAAATATTTATTTTTTACCCAAGAATGATACCACTGTCTACTGAAGTTTTTTTAATTAATTTATTTTTTCATGCAAGGAAGAAGGAACCAAATGCCAGGAGCCCACAAACTGTTCCTTCCAAGAGAAAACAAAAACAATACAACAGAGAGCCAAATTCAAGATCCGTTCATTTCGAGATGTCTGGACACACTGCATTTGAAGGACTGGGGATCACAGGAAGTTGGAAATACAGACAGAGAGAGACAGTTCCAGAGTTGACCTGTTGCATAAATGAAGGACTAGGAATAATGGTTAACTCTTGCATTAAAGAGTTGGACAGAAAAGGGATGAGAGCTTATTGGTAGACGGATGCTACGTGCCCATCATAGTGGTAGTGGGGTGCAAACAGATTTGGTAGTTCAGAGGCGAAGAGACAGAGGTTGAAGGGAGCCAGTTAGAGGAGGAGAGTTAATGAGACAAAAAGCCTTTGACTCCACCTTGTTGAGAAGAGCTTTATGTGGGGAGCCTCCCTACACATAAGAGTTGTACTGTACTCAGAGCCAAATAAAACCCATGTATAAAGTCAATAACTGTGCAGGGGAAACGAAAGTACGGAGTTGGCTTAGCTCACCTAATCTCTTGGAAGCAGATTTTACATGAGATGTAATATGATCCTTCTAAGATGAATCCCGAGAGAATGAAACCTCAAGTATTTTTTAAGATGTTGCAGGATTGAGCTGGATATTGTTAAACATTAGTGGGTACTCCTCTGGAAGATTTTGAAAGGTTGATAGATGTAAGAACAGAGTTTTTGATGCATTAAAAACAACAGGATTACTTTTACTCCGGTCATTGACATGAGCCAAGTCAGACATTAGGTGTGCCATAGCCTCATCTTTGATCTTTAGTGTAGATAAAATAAAAAATAAGAAAGATGTAATATTATAGTTTTAAGGTCAGGTGCAACAAATGGAGTATGTGAGTGTGCGGCGGTCATTTAGAGAGCAAGTTGTCAGTTCAGTTTAGCCAGTATGCCGGTACAGTTGAGTGAGCAGAGAGTAGCAGACCATTAGTTTGTGTGCAACAGCAAGTCATTGCTAGTCAGACATTGAGTGTTAGTGGGTCAGTCAGTGAGGATGCGGTGTACAGAAAGTAATACAGAGAGTCCGTGACAGAGTTAGCAAGTCAGACAGTGAGAGCTATCTGTGAAGGACGGAGTAGGCAGAGTCAGTATATGAGAGTCGGACAGTTAGTGAACAGACAGTAAGCAAGTATTAGTGAGTGGGGGCAGAGAGAAAAGTCGTTATTTTGCAAGTGTACCTCAGCTGTGCCTAAAAGAAATAAAACCCAGAAGAATTCAGCTGCCTTTGATTGCAACTGATGCCAACCCCTAGGTAATAGTCAGTGCTATAACATGATAGGAGCCATGAAAGCCATGGCTTGAATTCTTGTTGTGTAAAATGCTTCAAACGCTTTCTTATCTGCTGTAGGGTCCAGAAGTGGGGAAGCTGGGAGTGATTTCAGCTTTGGAGCAGTCAAGAACTTCAGCTTACTGAAGACGAGTGAGTTTGATACTGATTCCGTCAGCTGGACCAGATGTTGTAGATGGTAAAGCTTCAAATGACTGAGAATGGAAGCATGCAGATTCACTCTTAAGTTCAACCTATAAATTCTCTAAGTTTTGGTACCATTCATCCCAGTTTACATCCATGGGAGTAGGGACCTGTAATCCAATGCTCTTGAATTTAGGAAATGAGTGCTGTTATCTGGAGCTAGGTGCGGAGTGCATTGGAGAACTAGTTATGCTGGTGTATCTGCTGTGTCAGTTATGATTTTCCAATCAGATGATGCCCAAGTATTCTTTGGGAGCTCCATTTCTATTGCTGGTTTGCATGTGTAAGTAAGCCTATCCATTGCCAGCGTTTTAATAGAAATGGTAATGTCTGGGAGCAGACACCATCATTCACATCATGAACTAGTAAACCTGAAGTAGTATTGACCACCTTTTAGTGGAATAGCTTGCCATCTCCGAAGGAAAAGAGGGTCTGGTGCATGGGCATCTGTAGTCTCTTTTGAATCCTCACGTTCAGATGACAGGGAACTAACTAAGGTGAGCATCTTCGATTTCTTCATGAGTAAAGCCTAAAAAAATCTGTCTGAATCCTCACTTGTATCAATGAGCAACTGATGAAAATTTTTTTGAGTTGCAGTGTGTGCCATATTGTCTGGGTTGGCAGGCCTGTGTTGGCCTCGTTTTGATTTTTCCCGAGGATCTCTGAGGGAGATGAACCAGTTGGTCTAGGTCCACAGGAACACCGGGTGTCCCTGTATCTGGGCATGAAGACAGCCCTGGAATAGGGTTCTCATAATGAATCACCTGAGCAAGAGAGATCTTCATAATCTGAGTGGGATCCCATTGACTCTCCTGTGAGAGAATGGTCTAAGGGAAGGGAAGGTTGAACAGGGAATCAGTTGGTGACATTTAATTCTAGACAGGAAAGAATGCAGGGCACTAATGAACTTATAAAAATTTTAACCTAGGTTTGATACATTAATAAGGTGTTCTGTCTTATGAGGGTCAACACCTGATGGTAAGCTAGTCCGAACCTTTGGGTAACTGACATGAAATTTCTTAATTATATTATCATCTAGTGATGTACAAGCAGCTGCAGCTGAAGTACAGAAGGCTGACTGATCAAGTGGTGCAAATGATCTGGGCAGTAACTGACTGCCAATTGAGCTCCTGATGGTCCAAGAGGTGTCCTGATGCGAGCTACCCCTAGTTGGAGAGCTAGGTAGGGATTCTTCCAAGCTAGGCCACTGTGATTGGCCTGAGCAAATTTCTGAGCATTCTGTAGGTGCCCTAAAAGAAGTAGAATGACCCAAATAATTCAGCAGAAACCACCTGGATCACTATATGTCACCTCAACACTATAATATCAGCAAACTAGTAAGCAAGGAAGCAGGCACTTGTGAACAGTAGGAATTTGATGGAGTCACTCCAGACATTAACAGTTAGTGCCTCTTGGTTCTCAGGGGACAGTTTCTTGCAGAAGGCACAGTTTTCTCAGTTACAGGCAGAGTGAGTAGTAAGTGGAATAAGGAATAAAGTATGGGCTGTCACAACGGTTATATCTTGCCTTGCTCTGTAGTTGTTGACAGTGGATTTTGATGGACTTTTCTAATGATGCCATCCTCCTGTAATAATACCCAGAACTGGAGATAAAGACATAGTTAATGTGAATTATTATTAGCATGACTGGTAAAGGTATTAATTTAAACTTTTAAAAAACACTGTAGCATGGCTGAAAGTGGACTGAACTGGAAATGATTAAGAGAAAAGTTAGTACACTTAACCCTAGGAGCTGGAACATTTGGATTAATAAAGTTTAAAAAGGAAGATTGACTTTAAAAACCTGATCTGGTCAGCAGTAATAAAGTCATACTCTTGCGATACTTTCCAAATCGGCACAGAGTCAATTACAGTACAATGAACTCTCAGTTATCTGTCAGCGCAATATCTGGCACAATGCAATATCGGGCGCAGCTATCTTGGCTCTATTAAAGCTGTATCCGGTTAAATTATGCAACATCTGGCACCAAAAGGGAACGTAACTGGCGGTCCAGTGCAATATCCAGTGTTGAGGCATGTCAATCAGCTCTTAAGCAGTAGCCAACCGGCACCAGGGGAAATTCAAAACTTGGGTGCCAATAAAAATGATCGCTATGCGCCAGCCTATAAGAATCTGTTGTAGGCGTGGCTTATCCAGCGTGCCAAGAACGCCACCACACACTCATTCTCGCCTGTGGATGTCGCAGAGTCAAGATGTGCCTGTGTGCTCTCCACTCTTCTGACCATGTAGTCACAAAACCCTGATGCTTTGACTGACTGTGTGGCATCCTATGTTCGAGCTTCTGTACTATACTGTATTGCAAAGTTAATGCCTGCTACACGCCATCCAATAAGAATCCGTCATTGGTGTGGCTTATCTGGCATGCCAAGAATACCGCTGTGCTCTCATTCTCGCCCATGGATGTCATAGAGTCAAGACGTGCCTGTGCGCGCTCCACTTTTCTGACCATGCGGTTGCAAAACCCTGGTGCTTTGACTAACTCTGTGGCATCCTGTGTTTGAGCTGCTGTACTGTGTTGTATTGCAAAGCTAATGGCCCATCGCTGCTCATGTCCTGGTGCTCTGTTGTGATTGTTAAACTACCCATGCTGTGTCGTGTACGGTACTGTTTACGAGTGCAAACCCCCCATTGCTGTTTCAACCCATCGATGCCAACACTTGGTGAATCCATACAATAGTACACTATATTGTGTCATTACTGTATTGTTTTTATATGCTTAGTTTTCATCTTTTACTCATGGTAAAGTTTTTAGGACAGAGGGTCGAGACGAATAGAATTACAATATCTGGCTCAAAGCTGAATGTTTAGTCAGATATGCACTATCCGGCGGTTCACGTTATTTGGCATAGGGCTTGGCTGAATTACAATGGATAATTGAGAGTTTTCTATATATAAACTGTAAAAAGGGTGCCAAACAGTGGGGGCGAAGTGGCTGACGAAAGCTGGCCCAGGGCATAATGTATGTGAAACAGTAGCATCCCAAATCACCATGTAACAAAGCCATAGCCTAATCGTCTGGGCCTGGCTCATACTAATAGACATTTTATAAGAACTATAATATATGTTTGAAATCACTGATGATTATGTCGTTTTATTCAATGCACTCTCCTCTTTAGGGCCTAAAGCACTGCCTCTGTTGAGAATACTGTACTGTACTTTGTTTGGCTTGTAGTAGTTTGCAACTAGAGGCCATTCATGGTGCCAGCCAGTGTCTCTTGGGTTGGATCAGATGTGCTGCAGCCCATTGAGTCACAGCATCTACTCACTGTGTGACAAAGAATTTGTATATTCAATTTTTTTGGTCTTGTTAGATTCCACGCTGATTCCAGTGGTGTGTGTTTTGTTTGTCTGTCTCTAGATTTTTGTCAACAGTTGGCAGTTGTTTATTTCCAATCTTGTTACCACGCTCTGATGTAATGGCTGACCATGAGGACATCGTCAGTGATGGAGGGGAAAGTGATGATGAATCGTATGTTCGTAAGTTTGAAGAATGTTTGCAAGTCGTGAACTCCAAGGTAAAACAATTGATGATGAAGAGTGTGCTTGGAATGCTTTCAGAGGGGTTGTGGAAGGTTTTCTTGGCAACCAGAGGAGACCAGATTCTGCACAGCTCGCCGATGACCCGATTGGCGCATCACTCGCTTGGATGCAGAATGTCAATCAAATTGCACTTTCTGCATTTCCACCTTGATTTCTTCAAAGGCATCTTCGGTGCAGTCAGCAGGGAGCATGGTGAATGGTTCCACCAGGACATTCTGCTGATGGAAACCAGATATCAGGGCAGGTGGAATGAGGCGATGATGGGTGATTACGTTTGGGGATTGTTGCACGATTGTCATCACAGCTACAGAAGAAAGTCAAGGTCAAAAGTGCATTTCTAAATACTCTGTGCTCTGCATTCCTTGTGACGTTATTGTTTGCTCATTTTCTAGTTATATTCATAATATACACCCAGAAATACTGTAAATTCTTTGACATTCTTAACATTCTTGAAATGGTAACAAGTTGCAGTACCTGTCCTTGTACGATACATTTGTTGTTGCATAATTCCTGTAACTCTAGATTTACACAAAAACAAATGCTGTAGCGTATTCAGAATCTACACATTGACATTGATCAGAAATAGTATAAAAATTAACATAAACAAAAAATTGGTTTAAGATTGTTTCACAGTTAAGTTTTTATGTTAAACATTGTTGTATTGCCATGCTAGCTTACTGATAACACTAATTATTTAAGTTTTTATGCTAAACATTGTTGCATTGTCATTCTGTCTTACTGAAAACACACTAAAACAGTTATTACAATTATTCTCTGGTAGGAGTAAAATATTTTTCCAGTTCATACTGAGATTTAATTGGTGCACCAATTTAAAGAGGAATAAGAGAGCAGATGGTTTTTAATGAAGTTTGGGGGAAAGGAAACTGTGGCTGTCAGTGAAAGTGTGCTTATGAGTAAAAAGTAACCCGCTGTAAGTGAAAGTTTACTTACAAGTGACTGTGGTTGTAAGAGCTGCAAATACGGAAGAGTGCTCTAGAGAAAGCACATAGTTTTATCAAGCACTGAGTGAGTGAGTGAGGAAGGTCTGGGTGGATATGAGTATCAAATAAGATTAGCATGTGAGTATAACAGAGATTGTGTGTGTGTGTGTGTGTGAGAGAGAGAGAGAGAGAGAGAGAGAGAGAGAGAGAGAGAGAGAGAGAAACATGGTATACATATACCGTACAGTTGTATAACTGGTTGACTTTGCTGCCCAGTTTTACAGCATCCCTCAACTCCCTCCTGGTCCATCAGAAGTGGGATGGTTGGTTTCAGCCTTGCAGGAAAAAGAAATTTCATGCTCCAATCCACTGGTTTCAGAACCAGATTAGCCTGGGGCCACAGCAACAACAACAGTACCGTATTAATATCTGACTCATCTTTTTACACATTTTGTGCAAGACAGCCTCATTTTGCAGCTAACCTTTATCTTTACTTTGCAGAAATAGTTTAACATTTGTATCCTCTCTTTCTAGGAAGCTGCTGAAAAAACATGCTGAATTTGTGTTTATGACATTTCCTTTGCTTGTGCCTTGTGAAGTTAATGGTGATGAAGGGGCAGGGTGGTGGTTCAGTGAGCCAAGTGGTCACTTCAGGGCACAGGATGAATCACATTGTGTCAAGGGATATCAGGCAAGATCTGAGTGTTATTTGTATCTGTATATACAGTATCAGTATCTATCTGTGTGGGTAAGATTTAAGGTAGGAATATAAACGTGGGCAATTGTGTGTATGTGTGCCAATGGAAGACCATGCAAGCAGAGTGAAAGAAGAGTTCTGGGTAAATGTGGAAGCATGCATGGAAAAGTTTGAGAGGAATGAGAGTGTGTTTTTGATTGGAGATATGAATGGAAAAGTAGGGAATGTGAAGGTGGATGGAGTACAGTAGTTGGTGAGTGGGATGTGCCTGGAAAAGTGGATGAGAATAGCAGTGCTCTAGTGGACATTTGTTTGGGGAGGGGGTTGGTGATAGCCAATACCCTCCATAGGCACAAAATGATCCACAGGTTAACGTGGTGAGTGATGAGAAGGGTGGGTGGTGAACTGAATGAACGGAAGGCAATGACTGATTATGAGTGTGTCGATGAGAGAATAAGAAGGTATGTAATGAATGCAAGAGCATACAGAGGTTTGGGGAATGGACATTCTGACCTAAGGTCAAGGCACAAATGTGATGGACAATTAGAATGAGAGTAGGGCAGGAGGAAGTAGTCCATACAGGGTGGGTAGAAATGTTGCAAGAGGATGGAAAAAAGGCAGAATATAAGAGAGAAGTGGAGGAGCAGTTAGGTAAAACCAAAGTGGAGCAGATAGGAAAGGTGGGAGGTGTGTGCAAAATATTCACGGGAGAAATCTGTGCAGCATGTGAAGTGCTGTGTGGGATGAACAGAAGACAAAAGGAGGTGAAAGGAACAGCACTGCGGAATGAAGAGATGAGACAAGCTGTGGCACATAAAAAGAAAGCATATACAGTGCACCTTCACATAATGCGAGTTTATGGGCGGTAGAAACCCTCGCATTGAACGATTTCGCATTGTGTGAACCAAAGAAATTTTGGAAAAAATGGTATGTGGTGAACAACTCACTCAGGGCTTGGTCTTTGGGTTCCCTTTCCAGCGTACTTTATCCTGCTAATATTTTGTCTAATAGTACTTCTGGTTGGACCAGCAAATAAAGCAACAAATAGAACATCATGTACCTTTATTTATGTGACTTCTGGGATTGTTTAAGAAGGGAGGGGGGGGGTATCCGAGACTTGCGGCATCTACTCTTGCCCAGCAGGGCGGGGTGGAGCGGGGCACCCCATCACTTTCACTGTCACTGCTGAGGTCTCCTGGAGGTGCCATAAACCCTTCAAAGTCAACAGCTGAGACCACAGACATGGCATCATCATACTCAGTTGAGGTTCCTGGTCTTAGGCCATGATCAACAGGTGGGTACTGCTACGATGCTACTACGATGCTAAAATGGACCACAGGATGTGAGGTACAACATGTGTTCTCGTGGCAGTATGGAGGAGAAGTGTCCGTTTACCCAGGAAAGTCAGTAGATGGCATGCAGATAGCTAGCCAGCCGCCTGCCATTTTGAATCTGACTTGTTGCCAGCCACCTGCCTTTGTGTGACTGAATTGCATTGTCCAACCAGACACTCGTAGTAATGGTGGGAAGTCCATTTTTGCCTTGGAATCATACAGCCGATTTGCATGTTGGGAAGTTTGATCCGCAAATTTCGCATTCAGTATGAATAAGCATTTTCTGGGCTGACCTCGCATTGTAGGCGATTCGCATCATCTGAGCTCACATTGGGTGGGGGTGCACTGTAGTGAATGGATGGGAAGCAGAGGCATGGAGGAAGTTCAGAGACGGAAGAGTTATATTTAGAGAGGGAGAGAGAGGTGAAAATATTAGTGAGAGAGAGTAAGAAGAGAGTAGATGAGGTGTTTGAAAGGAATTTCAGTGGTAAGTGAAGGGAATATAAGAAAATGTTCTGGACAGAGGTAAAGAGAGTTAGACAGGGTGATAAAGAAGTTACTATGGAAGTGAAAGATAAAAATGGTAGATTGATAGCGGAGAAAGAAGAAAAAGTGGGCAGATGGAGAGAACACTTTAAGGAACTGTTAAATATGGAGAATGAAAGTAATGCAAGTATAAGTGGCTGGGGAATGGCTAGGAGAAGGAGGGAGATGAGAAGAAAGGAAGAGATCAGTAGGATGAAAGTAATGGAAGCAGTGAAGAAAGTCAAAATGGGTAAAGCCCCAGGAATTGATGGAGTGTGTGGTGAAATGATGAAGCATGGAGGAGAAATAGTAGAGTGAATATGGAAGATGTGCAGATTGGCCTGGGAGGAAGGTAGAGGCCCAGAGGATTGGAAGTCAGATATAATTATCCCCCTGTGCAAAGGAAAATGGGAAAAAGAAGTTTGTCGTAATCACGGGCATTTGTCTTCTTAGTGTAATAGGCAGAGTATATGGTAGGATACTTATTGATGGTGTTAGAGAAATAACAGAGGATTTGGTTGGAGAAGAACAAGGAGGTTTTAGGAAGGGAAGAGGTTGTGTAGATCAAATATTCATCCTTTGGTCTTAAGTGGAAAAGTTTCTTGAAATGAGAAAGAAGTTGTATGCAGCCTTCATGAATCAGGAGAAAGCATATGACAGAGTGGATAGACAAGGAATGTGGAAAGTATTAAGAATATATGGAGCAAATGGGAAGATGTTAAATGCCGTTAAGAGTATGTATGAGGGTGATGAGGTTACGGTGCATATGGATGGTGAACTGAGTTAATTTTTCTGTCTGAATGTTTGCTTGAAAGAAGAATGTGTCATGTCTCCATGGTTGTTTAATCTGTATATGGATGGGATTATGAAAGAGAAACAAGGCAGTGCAGTGAACATTGGAGCGACCCTAATGAGAGAGTGCAGTGTTCAAAAACTTCCTGTACTGTTTTTTGTAGATGATGCAGTTTTGTTAACAGTATACTGCTCCATCCTCGTGTAACTTTTCTACCCTGTTCCCGGGCCGGGGGTGAGTTTCCAATGAAATACTTCTGTATGTCTGACGTATTCAGTAAATTGTTGTACCACATATTTGAGCCATGAAAAATCACAAAAAAAAATGACGCGCCACTGCATCATTGGTCTGGAATCGGTTGGCCAACAAATGACATCAGCGCATCATTGGCCTAGAACAGTGTTAAGTGAAGGTGAAGGGGAACTGCAAGTCTTGATGAATGAGTCTGGGAGAATGTGTAAAAAATGGAATTTCAAGGAGATTATAAGGATGAGTAGTGTTGTGGTCTGTGAGAGAAATGAAGTCACTGAATTCACCATGAGGTTGGTTGATGAGGAAATGGAAAATGTGAGTGCATATAAGTACTTGGGTAGTGTGATGCGTAAGGATGAAAGTTTGGAGGATGAAGTGCTTGAAGTAGTACAACAGGGAAGAAAGTTGTGGGTTCTTTTAAAGCAGTGATAAGAAATGGGGAAGTGCATATTGAAATAAAGAATTCACGTTATGACACTATCATGATACCAGCACTAACTTATGGAAGTGAAGCTTGGACCTTGTTGGAAGGACACAAGTCAAGAGTGAGAGCAGTAAAAATGAGTTATTTGAAAGAAGCATGTGGAGTTACATGGAGAGACAGACTGACAAATGAGGAAGTGAAGGCGAGTTCTAGTGTGAATGTGTATGTCATAAAAAGCATTAGGAGAAATACTTTGAGTTGTTTTGGCTATGTGGAGAGGATGGAGAGTGAGAGGCTAACGAGGAGAGCATAATTATGTGAGTGAGGTGGAGGGGGGAGGAGAGGAAGGAGGAGAGCAAGGATGAGGTGGAGGGATGGAGTGGAGAGGTATATGAGAGAAGGGTATTTGAGTTGGGGGGAGGGCAGCAAAATGACATTGGACAGGGCGACATGGAGGCGATTTGTTTGTGGCCACCCCTTACAGGATTAAGGTATCTGGCAATAGATAGATAATTATATATTGATCTCTGTCCCATGTGATAGGAAAGAGATGCATAATTAAAACTATCATGCTAGTAGTGTTCTTGTCTAGTAGACTAGTAATAGATTTTTCATTTTTGGCTTGTTTTAATAATACAGTAAAACCTCGATATAACAGACTTCAATAGACTGGAATTCGCTTTTATCGGACTCGAGGAGCTACCGGACTAAACTCCTATATATCGGAAAAAGTCCGATAAAACCAGAAAGCAGTCCGGACTGCCTGACCACTTCAGCTATGTTCACCACAATAAGACAAGTAAAAGACATGTTTTTCAGTGCACAGTACAGTATTATTATACCATTTGATTAATGTAGTGAAGGTATAACACAGTACAATACTGCAATGTGGTGAAAACCAATGATGCAATCCGGACTAATGTCTGATATATCGGAAAAAGTCCGGATTAGCAGGGGTAAGTCCGGATGTTGCTTTTACCAGAATTTCGCATATTTCGGACTGGCTTGGGCCCCAATTAGTCCATTATAGTGAGGTCTTACTGTATTTTTATAATTTTTATGTTATTACAGTGATGATTCTCTCCCCTTCAGGAATCATTGAAGGCAGTTGAAGAATTTGCAAAAGAATCAGGGCCTTTTGATGGTGTTTTGGGATTCAGCCAGGGAGCAGCAATGTTGGGATTATTATGTGGGCTCCAGCAACAAGGAAAATTGTCATTTTCATTTAGATTTGCTATTTTTGCATCATCATTCAAGTCTCAGTCAATTCCTCACCAATCCTTGTACTCTGAAGTCATCACACTGCCTACACTCCACATCTTTGGTGAACAGGATCAGGTAAGAGACCAAGAGATTTCAACAGGGGAGTTTGGAATACATTCCCCGTCCATTACCATGGGAACTGGAAACCTTAGGCAATAGTAGCATTAGTAAGAAATGGTAAGAACAGAGTTAAATAAATAGCTGTATAGCATAGTTATTATTTATTTACTTATGTGTATATTTCCAGTGCTGCTGCTTTTACATAATCCTTTATTGTAAACAGTGTATTTAGCTGATTGGCTATCTTACCTTTGGAGGTACAGTATTTCTATAAGAGCGATGTATGGCTACAAGCTTAGCAACTATCCATACAGCAAATGCTTTGTGGCAGGCAACTCAGCCACAAGTATGAAGTTCAAGCTTAGACTCTTACTGTGCTACCTGTCCTAAAATATATGGTTTCCTCTCTCGCAAGAGTCTGCAACAGAATAGGTAGTTTTGATGCCTGAATAAGTTTCCAGTCCATAGAAGATCTGTTTTACACGACCACTCTTGGTATGTGGATACCTTGGTAGGAAGCATAGGGTCGTTTTGATGATAATGTATGCATTTTCTCCATTTTGCTCCAGAGTACAGTGGTCCCTCAGGTAGCATGTAATTATGTTGCACGAATATGCTGAGTTTGCATATGATACTGTATTGTTAAGTGAAAATGAAGGGGAACTGCAAGGCTTGTTGAATGAGTTTGGGAAAGTGTGTAAGAAACGGAATGTAAAGGTGAATGTAGGGAAGAATAAAGTTGTGATCCTCAAGCAAAATGATGTCATTGCATGTACAGTGAGGTTGGATGATGAGGAATTGGAAAATGTGAATGCATTGAAGTACTTGGGTAGTGTGATGAGTAAGGGTGCAAGTTTGGAGGATGAAGTGCTTGAAAGGGTACAACAAGGAAAAAAGGTTGCTGGTTCTTTGAAAGCAGTGATAAGAAATAGGAAAGAGAGCATGGAAGTAAAAAAGTTGCTGCAAGATAGTATTGTGATACCAACTCCAAAATATGGAAGTGAAGCTTGGACCTTGTTGGAAGGACACAATTCAAGAGTGGGAGCTGTGGATATGAGTTATTTGAGGGGAGCATGTGGAGTTACATGGAGGGACAAACTGACAAATGAGGAAGTGAAGGAGCACTGTGGGGTGGATGTGGATATGTTAGAAACTGTTAGGAGAAATATATTGAGGTGGTTTGGCCATGTGGAGAGGATGAAGAGCGAGAGACTGATGAGGAGAGTGTTTGTGAGGGAGGTGGAGGGAGGGGAAGGCCAAGATTGAGATGGAGGGTTGAAGTGGAGAGATATATGAGGGAGGTGTTTGTGAGGGGGGGGGGCAGTGAAATGGCTGGGGACAGGGTGACATGGAGGTGATGTGTGGGAGTATGTGAGAGTGAGAGAGCAAAAGAAGGAGTTTGTATTGTTGTGTGAAAGAGATGGAAGGAAAATATGAGTTTATGGATCTGTTGGCTCAAGGATTGTGTGGGTAAGATTGAAAGTTGGACTAAAAATGTGAGCGAGTATGTGTGTGTATGCGCCAAGGCAAGGTCGTGCAAGTAGAGTGAAAGAAGAATTCTGGACACATGTGGAAGCGTGTATGGAAAAGTTTGAATGGAATAGAGTGTTTTTGATTGGAGATGTGAATGGAAAAGAAGGGAATGTGAAGGTGGATGGAGTACTTGGAAAGTGGCATGTGCCCACAGAAGTGGATGAGAATGGCAGTGCTTTAGTGGACATTTGTGCAGGGAGGAGGCTGGCGATAGCGAATGGTCCACAGGTATAGGTGGCAGGTGATGAGAAGGATGGGTGGTGAACTGATCGATTATGTGTGTGTGTGGGTGATGGAACGAGGTGTGTAATGGATGCAAGAGCTTAAAGAGGTTGGGGAGTATGTGGTGGTGGTGAAAGTCAAGATTCAAATGAAATGGAGGAGTAGGAGAAGGAAAGGACAGGAAGAAGTAGTCCATACAAGGAGGGTAGAAAGGTTGCAAGAGGACGGAAAAAAAACAGAATATAAGAGAGAAGTGGAGGAGCGATTGGGTAAATATGATTTGGAGGAGATGGGGGACGTGGAAGGTGTGTGCAAGATATTCACAGAAGAAATCTGTGCAACATGTGAGATGGTGTCTGGGTTGAAGTGAAGATGAAAGGGGGTGCAAGGAACAGCATAGTTGAATGACGAGGTGAGACAGGCTGTGGTGCAAAAGAAGAAAGCACATACTGAGTGGATGAGAAACGGGCATGGAAGAAGTTCAGAGACGGAAGAGAGAGAGTTATATGTAGAGAGAAGAGAGAGGCGAAAAGATTAGTAAAAAACAGTAAGAAGAGAGTGGATGAGGAATCTGGAAGGAATTTGAGTGTAAAGTGGAGGGGGTGTAAGAAATGTTCTGGAAAGAGGTTAAGAGAGTTAGACAGGTTGATAAAGAAGAAAGTCAGGGAGTGAGAGATAAAATGGTAGATTGCTAGTGGAGAAGGGATAAAAAGTGAGCAGATGGAGAGAACTATTTAAGGAATTTTTGAACATAGAGGGTGAATGTAATGCGAGTATAGGTGGTTGGGGAACGGCTGGGAGGAGGGAGGTGAGAAGGGAGGAAGAAATTGGTAGGATGGAAGTAGTGGAAGTAATGAAGAAAGTCAATATGGGTAAAGTGCCAAGAATTGATGGAGTGTGTGGTGAAATGCAGAAGCATGGGGAAGAGGTAGTAGTCAGATGGATCTGGAAGATGTGCAGATTGGTGTAGGAGGAAGGTAGAGTCCCAGAGGATTGGAAGTCAGGTATAATTATTCCCTTGTACAAAGGAAATGGGGAAAAAGAAGTGTGTGGTAATCATAGGGGCATTTGTCTTCTTAATGTAATAGGAAAAGTATCTGATAGGATACTTATTGACAGAGTTAGGGAAATAACAGAGGAATTAGGGAACAGGGAGATTTTTAGATCAGATATTCATTCTTAGGTCTTTAGTGGAAAAGTTTCTAGAGAAGGGAAAAGTTGTAAGCTCATTCATGGATTCGGAGAAAGCGTATGACAGGGTGGATAGACAGGGAATGTGGAAAGTGTTAAGAATATATGGAGTAAATGGGTAGTTATTAGATGCCACGAAGAGTATGTATGAGGGGGCTAAGGCTGCAGTGTGTGTGGATAGTGAACTGAGTCAATTTTTCTATCTGAATGTTGGATTGAAACAGGGATGTGTCATGTCCCAATGGTTGTTCAATCTGTGTATGGATGGGGTTATAAAAGAGGTACAAGGTAGGGCAGTGGATGTTGGAGTGACCCTAATGAGAGAGGGCAGTGTTTGGAAACTGTCTGTACTGTTGTTTGCATATGATGCTGTATTGTTAAGTGAAGATGAAGAGGAACCGCAAGGCTTGGTGAATGAGTTTGGGTGAGACGGCTTGGTGAATGATTTTGGGAAAGTGTGTAAGAAACGGAACCTGGAGGTGAATATAGGGAGGAGTGAAGTTATGGTCTTTGAGAAGAATGAAGCTACTGAATGTACAGTGAGGCTGGAAGCGGAGGAAATGGAAAATGCGAGTGCATTTAAGTACTTGGGTAGTGTGACGAGTGAGGATGGAAGTTTCGTGGGGGAAGTGCTTGAAATGGTACAATAGGGAAGAATGGTTGCTGGTTCTTTGAAAGTGGTGATAAGGAACAGGGAAATGAGCATGGAAGTAAAAAAGTCACTGGATGACAGTATTGTGATACTAACTGTAACGTATGGAAGTGAAGCTTGGACTTTGTTGGAAGGACACAAGTCACGAGTGAAAGCAGTGGAAATGAGTTATTTGAGAGGAGTATGTGGAATTAAGTGGAGAGACAGACTGACAAATGAGGAAGTGAAGGAGTGTTGTGGTGTGGATATGGATGTTATAGAAAGCATTAGGAGAAATATATTGAGGTGGTTTGGCCATGTGGAAAGGTTGGTGAGTGAGAGTCTAACGAGGGTGTATGTGAGTGAGATGGAGAGGGAGAGGGAGGCTGAGGATGAAATAGAGGGATGGAGTGGAGAGGTATATGAGAGAAGGATGTGTGAGTTGGGGTAGCACTGTGAAATGGTGTTGGACAGGGCAACATGGAGGCAGTTTGTTTGTGGCCACCCCTTACAGGATTGAGACATCTGGCAATAGATAGATTGATTGATGAATAATTACTTGTTGCCTGAACTCAACTTAACTGAGACCACAGTAATTCTTCTTGGAGCACATGTTAAACATTATGAAAAGGAAACATGGGGTATATAGATAATCATAAACCCGTAAATGCTACTTTAGTTTAGTTTTTTATTGTGAACTAGTTATTAACCCTTTCACGCATGATGATACTTTAGTTGTCATTTGGGTCTTTCCTCATAAATACACGATGACGCATTAAGTGTCTTAAAAGCTAAAAAAAAAAAAATTGCCCCCCCAAAAGTTTTTGGCTGATTTGCGTCATTTTTTGAGGTGTCATAGCTTGTCTGGCTCACATCAAAAGTAATGAGTTGGCAACAGTGGGACCCAATACCATCGTCAGTGCATGCAGGTTGTTTAGTACCAAACTAACTGTCAGTGGGTGAGGAGTGCGCAGTTCCTTGTCCCTTTAAATCCACTCTATTACCTGCATCACGGCAGCATGACATATTTCGCTATGCCAGTAGTGCTTATGTAGAGTTTTTGGGCACTATTGTGATTAAGTTTGGTGTTTCCAATAGGAAATTTAGGTGTTTGTGGCAGTTATCAGCCACTGGGCCACTGAAGATTTTGCTACTGCTTCTAACCCTGGCGCCAGGACTACACTCCCTCTACCCTTCACCAAAGGTGATTATTTACCTATAAAAAGAGTGTCAGTGAATCATGTGAATATAGTTTGCAACACCTAGTGTGCAAGGAAATAGTGAAACAGTGCAGTAGGTTAGAGGGAGGCAGGAAACAGCCCTATAGTCACGAAACGGGTTGAGTACACTGTAGTTTTTTACATTTTTCTCGAAAACTATGAGGTGTAGGAGAACCGTTCTGGTCTCAAATGAACGCCCATAAATTCTGCATAAGATGATGAAATAAAAACATAACACTGCTGAGAAAAGTTTTTCGCTAGAGCTCCCCGAATAAAAACTCTGTTCTCTGTTGGAAAAAGGTTTTACTTTTTTGCTTATTACTCGAAAACCATACCTCGTATCAAAATGCCAACTATCCCAATCGAAAGATAATAAAATTCTCTTTCAAGTGAGAAACATTCGAGCTACGATGTTGGGAAGTGAGATGAATGTTTCCGAATGTTTATTCACACCGCCCTAATGTGCGTACATTGTGTTTGTGTGTGTGTGTGT
>JAGKTI010015066.1:0-17558 GCA_018397915.1 Birgus latro | reverse complement strand
GAGAGAGAGAGAGAGAGAGAGAGAGAGAGAGAGAGAGAGAGAGAGAGTATGAAAATCCAATATCGTACACAGCTGTTCCCAGCCCCACGAAGGAAGCAGTAGGAGTGAACGAGCAGAACTACTGAGATGCGTCATGTGTAGGAGTAGACTTTGGCAGTAGTGACAGTGTAACATTATATTATTAGGAGTATATGTGGCTCACTGTGCATGGGTTGGATCACCATAGTTCACTGCATGCTTTTCGTGCAAGAGAAGCATGTGTTAGATACTAAGTCTTGGTGAGTATGCATTTTGAAGGCAGCCACAGCCATGGGTAGTGGGGTTTCCAGCAAGAGAGGAGTTCAGTTAAAAAGGGTGTCCCATAGTGGCAGCACGTATTTCATGGCCCTGTGGCATCTACTCAGTGTATGGCAAAAACTCAGTGACTACGTTTCTCCACAAAAAGCTGAGGAAAAAACGTTACAGTCGCAATGATGGTAATTGTAATAGTGTGATACAACAATGACAACTACTACTACTGATTTTACTACTACCCATAACTACTACAGCATTAGTAGTAGCAGTAGGTAGTAGCAGCAGCAGCAGTAGCGGTAGCAGAAGTAGTAGTAGTGGTAGAAGTATAAGATGGTGAAGAAGGACAACAAGAAGTAGTAGTACGAGCAGTAGTAGTAGCAGCAGGTAGTGGTAGCAGAGCTTGTTCGTTTCATCTAACGGTACTGGAACACTCCCAAACTTGGATACTAAGTTTGCGGTTGCATGGAAATTATCAGCATAATTTATGAAGCAGGAATGAGTCTCCTTGATTACTAGTCAGATCGACCATCCCATTTGGTTACAGCTCCCATCTGAACTGAAAGGGTTCACCAGGTGTTTCCAAAGTTTGAGTAAACCCGCTGTTGCACGGTACTCAAATTAGCATATGGCTTAGCAGACTTTGTACAACATCTCTCTCTCTCTCTCTCTCTCTCTCTCTCTCTCTCTCTCTCTCTCTCTCTCTCTCTCTCTCTCTCTCTCTCTCTCACACACACACACACACACAACACCGCTCGCTCGCTAGCTCAGTGGTAACGTTCTCGCTTGCCATCTGGTAGACGAGAGTTCGCGCCTCACTCAGGTTCAGAAAAGTTTCACTGAGCAAGTGGGTGGTTACTCTCCCCTTTGAGCAAGGGAATGGGTGTTTGCGTGTGTGAAGGTCACTGCCTTGCCCTTAGATCGGACTATATGAGCTCTAAGCTCCTTTCCGGGAGGGTAAAAGCTGACAATCACGACCTTCAAGTGACCCTGACCGGCCCTTGTGAATTATACACACACACACACATACAAAGAGGCGTGTATGGTATAGAAGAACACCTGGGCCTTTTGATAGCAGGCTGTGAAAGCCTATGGCCAGAGTCGGACACATTGAAAAAAAAAAAAAATCTCACCCAGATCAAACACATGAAAAAGAGGCGAATATGAGGATCTGGCAGAGAGTACAATTCAGAGATTAAGAGCATTACTACATAGAATGGAGAAGAAATCGGAAAGAATTTTACCAAGTGAAGATCTTAATACAAATATAAATTGGAATACTTTAGATATAATAAGGCAGGAAAGCTGTTGGCACCAAATGCTCCTGGATCTAGTGCAGGAGTTTTTCCTAATGCAACATGTAAAGGAAATCACCAGAAAAGTGGACTTGATGTACCACCAGTATTAGATCTTATATTTACTAGGCAAGAAAATTATATTGACAGATTAATGTATCACCCTCCATTCGGCAAAAGTGACCATGCAGTACTAAATTGCAACTTCAGGATTGCATATGATATGGTTAACAGCAAGAAAGTTACAAAAAGAACCTAAACTATAAAAAAGGAAGCTACCACGACCTAAAGAAGTACTTCTTAGAAACAGATTGAGAAAAGGAACTTAGAGGAGAAGATTTAAATGTTATATATAAACAATTCAGTGAACTTTATGAAATAGGAGTCCAAAAGTACTCTCCACAGCACAAAGAAGCAGAAAGGAAAATAAAGAAACAGTTTAATACAGATGTAAGAAATCAAAAGAGACACGTTGTGGAATAGGTACGGAAGACACAATAGTGAGAGGGCATATAACAACTATAAACAGGCAAGAAACGATTATACAAGAATAAGGAGAGAAGCCCAAAGACAGTTTGAGGAGGACATCATAAATAAAAGTAGTGATCAACCGAAGCTATTCAACAGCTACATTCGAAGCAAAACCAAAGTAAAAGATAAAAACAATCCATTACGGATAAAGGGATCAACTATACACAAGTGAAAGGTATTATTGAAGAACTAAACAAGAATTTCCAATCAGTTTTTACAGAAGAAAATAATTTTGAGAGGGATTATATGCAACATGCATGCCCACACTTATTACCAAGTAAACAAATAACCTCTCTCGAAGACCATCACTTTACTCTTCCCAACATTCACCTATAGATTCCATTTCTTACACACTCTCCCAAACTCATCTACAAAGCATTGCAACTCCCCTACATCTTCACTTAACACAGTATCATCTGCAAACAACAGTACAGGGAGTTTCCAAACACTGCCCTCTCTCACTAGGGCAGCTCCAACATCCACTGCCCTACCTTGTATTTCTTTTATAACCCCACCATATACAGATTCAACAACAATGGAGACATGACACATCCTTGTTTCAACCCAACTTTCAAAAGGAAAAATTCACTCAGTTCGCCATCCACACGCACTGCAGCCTTAGCATCCTCATACATACTCTTCACTGCCTTCAGCAACTTCCCATCTACTCCATATATTCTTAATACTTTCCACAATCCTTGTCTATCCACCCTGTCATATGCTTTCTCCAAATCCATGAAGGCTGCATACAACATCTTTCTCTTCTCTAGAAACTTTTCCACAAAAGATCTAAGAATGAATATCTGATCTACACAACCTCTTCCTTTCCTAAAACCTCCTGTTCTTCTCCAACTAATTCCTCAATTATTTCCCTAACTCGCAATAAGTATCCTACCTTGCCAAAAAAACCTTTCTAACAAGTTTACCTCATCATCCTTCCCTCCTTTTTTCTACTCTGATGGCTCTGTAGCTATTTATTCTACTGATAAAGCAGATCTCTTCACTCAGACTTTCTCCTCCAATTTCACCTTAGACAATTCCGGTGCTGTTCCTCCATCACTTCCTCCCTCTGACTTCCTCATGACCGACATTAAAATTTCTTCAGCTGATGTATTATCTGCCATCACTGGCCTCAATACTAACAAGGCAAATGGGCCAGAAGGAGTCCCTCATGTTGTCCTCAAAAACTGTGCTTCTATGCTTACATACTGCATAGCTAAACCCTTTCGCCTTTGTTTATCAACTTGTACGTTTTCTTCTTGCTGGAAGTTTGCGCTCATTCAGCCAGTCCCAAAGAAGGGTGACCATTCCCAACCCTCTAATTATCACCAATTGTTTTAACATATTGTGACTCAAAAGTTTTCGAGTCTATTCTTAACAGAAAAATCTTAAAGCATCTCTCCTGTCACAACCTTCTTTCTAATCGTCAGTATGGGTTCCGTGAGGGACGCTCCACTGGCGAAAGCTTTGTCAGTGCACTAGACATCTCAAAGGCTTTCGATCGAGTCTGGCATAAATCTTTAATTTCCAAACTGCCCTCCTACAGTTTCTATCCTTCAATCTGTGCCTTCATCTCTAGCTTCCTTTCTGGTCGTTCTATAGACGCTGTTGTAAACGGCCATCGTTCCTCTCCTAGACCTATCAACAGTGGTGTTCATCAGGGCTCTGTCCTATTACCAACTCTCTTCCTTTTATTCATCAATGACCTTCTAAGCTGTACATCTAACCCTATCCACTCATATGCTGATGATTCCACCCCTCACCTTTCCATTCGGTTTCTGCAACGCCCATCTCAGCAATTACTTCAACAAACAAGGGATGAGATTATGGCACACCTAATGTCTGACTTGGCTCGTATCTCTGACTGGGGTAAAAATAATCTTGTTATCTTTAATGCATCAAAGACTCAGTTCTTACACTTATCAACCCGACAAAATCTTCCTCAGGATTACCCACTAATGTTTAATAACGTCCAACTCAGTCTTATATCATCTTTGAATATGCTTGGGGTTTTATTCTCTCGGGATTTATCTGGGAGAGAACATATTACATCTCTTGTGAAATCTGCTTCCAAGAGATTAGGTGTGCTAAGCCGACTCCGAACCTTCTTTACCCCTGCACAGTTGTTGACCTTGTACACGGGTTTTATTCGCCCGTGTATGGAGTACAACTCTCATCTGTGGGGAGGCTCCCCACATGAAGCTCTTCTCAATAGGGTGGAGTCAAAGGCTTTTTGTCTCATTAACTCTCCTCCTCTTACTGATTCCCTTCAACCTTTGTCTCTTGGCCGCACTGTTGCATCTTTATCTCTCTTCTATCACTACTTCAGCGGTCACTGTTCCTCTGAACTGTCTGCTTGCATCCCTCCACCTCTACGATGGACACTTAGTACCCGTCTAGCAACAAACTCTCATCTCTTTTATGTACAACTCTCTAATGCAAGAGTTAATCGTTACTCCCAGTCCTTCATTTATGCAACTGGTCAACTCTGGAACTGTCTTCCTCTATCTGTATTCCCTACTTCCTATGATCTTCAGTCTTTCAAACGTAGTGTGTCCAGGCATCTCGAAATGAGTGGATCTTGAATTTGGCTCTCTTTTGTAATGTTTTTTTTTTCCTTGGAAGGAACGGTTTGCGGGCTCCTGTCCTTTGGTTCCTTCTTCCTTGCATAGAGCAAAAAAAAATCCAAGTTTCTTTGCGGCGGTTTTAGTAAGTGATCTGACATGAGAGGTCCAACTAAGGGAAATTGTTAAGTGAAACGCCAAGAATTTCATTACTTTTGGAGATGAAATAATCAGTAGCATTGAAGGTTATATACAAATCTGGCAATATCTGTCTATTAGTAAGTTGCATATACTTGGTTTTACTTGCATTAAAGGAGACAAGGTTATTTTGTCCATATTCATTGATCTTTGATACGTCTTGATTTATGGAGATGGCCGCACTGAGTTGAGAGTTAGATATTAAACTCTGTAAATGGGTTTTTGAGTGTGAATGAACTGTGAAGTGTTGAGTCATTTGCATATGAATGGATGGGATTATGGGTGACAGATATGAGATTATTAATATGAAGTAGGAATAGGGTTGGAGCCAGAACTGACTCTTGTGGCACGCCGGCGTTAGTTGAGTGGAAATTGGAATATACGTCATCTACTTATACCCTTATTTTTCTGTCACTAAGATATGAGGAAAGCAGAGGAACATAGGACGTTAGTTCATAGTAAGTGAGTGTAAACAGCAGGAAATGGAGTCACACTCTGTCAAAAGACTTAGAAATATCATGGGCTACTACATGAGTTTCTCCATGTTGGTCATTTGATTGATGGATGGTATGAGTCAGGAGATTGAGTAAGTCAATGATGGATCTCTCGTGGCAAAAACTATATTGTCTATCATTAATTAAGTTGCTGGATTCAAGGTATTTAACTATGTGCTTATTAATTACAGTTTCAAATACTTTACAAAGAGAGTTTGTGATAGCTATTGGTCTGTAATCAGAGGGTTCAGAGGAACGTCCTTTCTTTGGAACTGATTGGGAATTGGCTTCTTTCCATGAATTAGGGAATGAAGAAGTACGTATGCATAGTTTGAATAACTTAACTAGAACACAGGCTCTGGAGAGCACTCTTTCATAATAATTGAAGAAATTCCGTCTGGATCTGGAGCTTTGCTGGTTGGTAAATTGTCTAGAATGGATTTCAAGTATCTAGTCTGTATTTTAAGTGGAACAATTTCGGGAGAGTCAAGTTCTAGTACTGGTACATTGTGGCTGACTTCCTCTGCGGTGGAATTTCTGGCAAATATACTGGCAAGGATATTTGCTTTACTACGCAGGTCATTTGTAATGTTGCCATCTGACGGTTTTAGTGGAAGAATGGGTGATGACTTGTTAAAGTTATAATTGAAAGTATTGAGAGTTGACCAGAATATTCTATTATCATTTGGGTTGTTAAGTAGTTTTTATGCTTGATTTTGAAGAAAGTTTGATTTATCGAGATTTATTACAGCTTTTGCATGGTTTCTTGCAATTTAAAACTCACAGATTGATTCAGATGTTTTTATTTTAAGTAAGAGTTATATGCTGAAGACTTTTGGGTCGTTGCTCTGGCATAATTGCTATCAAACCATTTTGGAGAGTTCGATCTTTAAGTGTGAACAGTTCCATTCCAGCTTGTATTAAGTCATTTATGTTGGACTGAGTAGAATTGACATCACTAGAGAAGAAAGAGTAACATGGAATGCCAGCAAGATAATTTCTAAATCTACCCCAGTCTGCCCTATCAAAGTGCCATCGGGTCGTCCTAACAGATTCAGAATAGGGAGGTTTGGGGGGCTAACTAATGAGGCTTTGATGAGATTGCGGTCAGAGGATCCAAGTGGTGACAGTACCTCTATCCTGTATTGATCTGGATTATTTGTCAGGAGTAGTTCCAAGAGATTGGCATTATGGTCAGGATTATCTGGTATTCCGGTTGGTTGCTTTACCAACTGCGTGAGATTATATGATTCTGCAAACAGCTTGTGCTCCAGACCAGCATCGTCAGTCCTCGCAGAATGCAATAACCATTCTATTTTATGTACATTAAAATCACCCAAAATGGTAATTTCAGTTCTAAGGGTAAGGTTAAGATTACTCAACTGTGTGGATATGGAGCCAAATACACTGGGTTATGAAGAAGCATTGGGGAGCAATAGACTACACACATATATTTGGTAATATTTAGATAATTATGTTTATACAATGAGTAATCAAAATAGTTGAAAGGAAGTTTAAAACAGTGTCAACTGCAAATTCAGATTTGATATAACAACAGGTGCCACACTTATTTTGGAAATTTGTGAGGAGATGGTAACCAGGAAAACAAAATGGGGATATTTTGGTAGGGGAGAGTTTTGGGGTTCTGTGAGGAACAGGGCTAGAAGGGATAAGGATTGTAGGAAAAAATGAACTGAATTCAAACTGGTACTGAGACCACGGATAATGGTGAAGAGTAAGGCCGCACCTGCACTTCTCTGCTGACGAGCATGAAAGGAATTTGCAACAGTCGTCACCGGCACAATCACTTGGTGGCGACAGGGAGGACCCTGTGTCGCCAGCCCTACTCCGCCGGTGGTGGCAATCCGAGATACCACCTTGTTTGCTGGTATTAATGCAGCGGCCATTGGTAAGGGGAATGGAAACGGAAGGTGTGATATCTTATGTGCATGTAGTGTGGTGCAGACAGTTGAATGTACAGACATTATGAGAGTATACTGGACTACCCTCTGTGTTAATGGAAGCACTGAAAATGTTCAGCAAAGGGAGATGGTCATGATCAGGTCCTGAGCGCTGGTGAAAGAGCAACTCCAGCTTTCCCTGTCACTAGCTTGCCATCCACCTCGGGAGTACCGCCCTGTTCGGTTGGTGCTACAGTCTCCTCATGAATAAAAACAAGCAGTACTAGTGATAATTGATTGTTCTGCCATTTTCCGGGGATTCTGCTCTCTAACCGTCGTTGAACTCTAGGAAGATAAAATTATTCCTTGTGCTAATTTCTTATGACAGTGGCAGTTGAGTGTCCAAACGCTGTGCAGCAGATTGTTGAAAAATGTGTTTGTCTGATATCTCCATAACGCTCAAGCTCTGAATTGTTAATTTCAAAACACACTGCAGCCAAATGATCTGAAGAAAATCAGTTTTCTGCATCACACACTGACTCTGTCAAGTTGAAACTGACCTAAAATTACCACCTCAAAATCATGACTGCTGAACAGCAACATGAAATCATCACTAGAATATGGCGTAGAGAATGTAGAGCCGTCGTAATGCCATGCTCTACCGCTAAGTTTTGAGTAGTAAACTGCAAAAGGACGAAATTCTCTGCCAGGTAAAGACTGACGGATTGTAGTTTGTGCTCCTTGCCAGTACCCTAACTTCTCTTCCCAGCCTGCCACCCACCGCCTCGATCACTGGGCCTGTGTCGTAATTAATCTATGAAGCTCTGGGGTATCTTGCTCCCAACCCTTCTCGTATGCAGGACTATCTCCAAAAGTTGCCTGTTTTCAACCCATCATTGCTCAGTAATTACAGCACCAAAAACTTTCAGTTGAACATCGGAATACTCAACAGCCCATCTACTTTCTACTGCAAGTGCCTTCATGATACTAGGTGGAGTCAATGAAGAGATAGGAGGTGATAAATGGAGGTAAGTTTTGGAGTTGCAGCTGGCTGTATCTTCATAAACTGACATGGTGGCTGTGGCGAGCTGGCCGTGTGCTAGGCTGGGCCAAACAGAATGCCCCACTCACATTTCCCTACACTCTTTCTTGCCCAACCAGACCTTCCCACTCTTTTTCATCTGACCCTGCCACTGCCACATGAATGAATCTCTCACACCCTGTACAAGCTATTCGCTCATTTTATTTCTCAAAATCTTCCGTCAGTTCCGGAGTGGCACTGTGCCATACTGTATGTGGAAGGGGAAAATAGTAAGACTTATTCATTATGATACACAGTACTTACCATGAAATATTACCATTATTTTCACTCGAGCACGTTTTCTATATACATATGCAAAAAAAAAAAAATTCACTCGAGTTTGTTTTATATCTTTAGTTTTAATTCTTTTCTCGCATCTTACGTACAAAAGGCACGTATGTAGCTAAGTTCTTACTTCATCACAGGAATGACGGTATTTTCTAATAATTTTCAGTCACAATCTCCCCCATCACTCTTTCCCTGAACGAGTGAGAGGCTTGGCATGGAGGAAGGAGGCAGCGGTAGCGGTGGCAGGGGCAGGTCACTTTCATTTTCACCCAAGCATCTTTTTTATACAAGGTTTATATATTATGGTACAAAACCACTGTACACTACTTACCCCAAAGATTACTTTCACTTATACTCCAAGACTTATTTCCATACCATATGATGCAAAACTGCAGTAAAGTACTTGCCTTGAAATATCACTTTCAACTTTCACTGAAACACTTTTCTGTACAAAATTATACAAAACCACTGTACAGCTTTGGTCATAATATCGATTGTTTGTATTTTTTTTTCTACAATCTTATTTCTCTAAATTAATGGCAGTCGATATAGCATAAACACTTATTCTGTGCACTGAAATTTTTCTTAGTTCTCTGCACCACTATTTTTTTCCATATTTATGCAAAATGATCACCATATATTTTATACGTTCCCACACGACTGCAAAGTGTCTGGCTGGGGCGATGTGAATTATGGTGAGAGGGTGGTGACTTTGTGGCGCCACAGAGGTGATGGAAAGGAGGCTGGGTGGCACTAAAGGGTGGACAGGGCGCATCACTTTACACTTTATGTGGTACTCCCGTCCTCAGATATCATCTTTTCATTCAGTAATGATGATGCTATCTCTAAAACTCTCAAAGTTTCCCCTATCACTCAACTCTTTCCCTGAACGAGTAGGAGGTTTGGCATGGGGGAAGGTGGCAGGGGTATGGGTGGCAGCGGCTGGGAGGATGCCCACAGTGGCAAAGGAATCAGATTTGTGGAATCAGAATCGTTGTTCCTATTCCCGTTTCCCGAGGAAAACAGGCAGCTTAACTCATCTGTCTCCTTTATGCTTTTGTCACTCACTGGACACCTTAAAAGCAGGTAGAACTTAAAACACTGTTGGGAAACGCAATGGGCTGTGTCCATCATGCAAGCCGCCCGCAACACCTGTTTTATGATGGCTATGTCCATCACCCGAGATTAAGGCGTAAACACAGGAGATGCCAGTGTGTCTCTCTCCTCTCTTCCCTTGTACTCGGCTCCCCCCAGAAAGAATGGAATGATGTCAGACGTAGACTTGTTAGGTGTTGATCCATAGGTTAAATTATCGTAACCTCTACTATCCATGGTCATGTTTTTATTCTGTTCTAGCTACTAAACAATCAATTTGGAAATCTGGGAAAACCTCTGGGGGTGCACGGGTTAATGGAGGTTTTTTGTAACCTAGCATGGCTTTACTCTCGAACTGAACTCTTAAAAACGAGAAGGTCAGATAACTTTGGACATGTATCGTCGAAACACAGGTTGTCGTAGACAAATTATTTGGGTAAGTGACCTGCTCATCTCACTGACAAACAAACCTGCACATAGATTTTTTTTTGCAAGGAAAAAAAGAGCCGAAGGCTGCAAGCCTGGAGCATTTTCCCTCCAGGAAAGAATAAAAACAAAAGAGAGAGAGTCAGATTCAAGTTCCGTTCATTTTGAGATTCCTGGACACACTTCACATCACTTCACTTCACTTCACTTCCACTCCCAGGTAGGCTTAGCCTGTCAGGTGGATCAGCAGTCTCCAGTTAGCCATTTGCAAAGCCTCTTGATCTCTCAGTTCATCGATGTTTTTCATTCCTTGCCTCATCAGTACTTCTTCCACACCATCTCGCCACCTCTGTCTCGGTCTTCTAATTGAACTTCGACCATCCAGCGTCCAACTCCGTCTCCTCTATACTCTTCTTTCCTCATCCATTCTCTTCATGTGTCCCAACCATCTCAATTACAATTTTTCAGTTTTACTTCTCACAGATGTTACTCCAACCATTTCTCTTACGTTTTCATTCTAATTCCGTCACTCATGGTCTTGTCCACAATACCTCCCAAGGTTCTCATTTCCGCCGCTTGAATTCTGCTCCAGTTTTTAGATGTTAAGGACCAACTCTCGGATGCATAAATTAAAGTCGGTGTTAAGAATGACAGGAAAATTGTTAATTTTGCTTCTATGGGGATATAATTGTCTTTTAAAACTGGATATAAAAGATACACACATCTGCTATATTTGGTTATTCGTTCATTTATCTTCCTCTTGTTCTTATCTCCATATCTAGTGACTATGCATCCCAGATACTTAACATTCTCTGCTTCCTTAACCTGGTCATTTTCTATTTCAGTCTCATCATCATCCTCATCTTGTTTTCTCACTGTAAGTATTTCTGTCCTTTCTACATTAATATTAAATCCTGATTCTTCCAAACAGTCCATCAGACACATCAGTGCTCTTGCCACCTGGAGTCTACTGTGGCTCCAACAGGATGTGACATCCATATAGACCAGTATATCTCCTTGCTCTTGATCTTCAAATCTTTCTTTCTATCTCCTAAAGATCACATCCATATATGCTATTAAAAGCAATGGGGACAGCACACGTCATTGCCTCACACCAATTGTTACTTCAAACCACTCATCTTTTTCCTATCCTGTCCTAACCGTGCACTGACATGGGCCATACGTACCTTTTATTGCTTATTTCAATCGTCCAGTGATGCCGGACTGTTCTTCCAGGTGCTTCCAGAGCTTCTTTCTGGGAATTGATTCAAAAGCCTTTGACAAATCTATAAATGCTACATATAAGTCTTTGTTGAATTCCCAACATTTTTCCTTAACTATTCTCAGTATAATATCAGGACCCGATGTACGTCTGTCTTTTCTATATCCAAACTGCTCTTCGCCTAACTTATCCTGTAGATCTTGCTGTCTTCTCAATAATTACAGCACTGACCTGAATCTCCCTTTCCTTTACAAACTGGTAATATGATTGTCTTATCCCCAATCATCCGGAATTTTTCAGTTTTTGCAGACGTCAATGATGGCACTTAGTCTCTTTTAAAATATTGCTTACATTCTTACTCAACTCTAAAGGTATTCCGTCACAACCTGGGGATTTGTCATTTTTTATCCTTCTCATTGGTTCCTGTAGCTCAGATCCTCTTATTAAATCATCAGTTTCTGCTTCCTCTCCTTCCTCCACGTCTACTGTATCGTCATTGATATCTGCAACCTCTCTATTTACTAGATTTTACAGTTAATTCTGCCACCTTTCATTTATCTTATCTTCCCCTATAGTTACATTTCCCTCTTCGTCTTTCACATTGTACACCATCGTTGTTTCCTTACGGTAAAATTTCTCCAGACCAAAAAATTTCTTGTTTCCTCTCAAATCCTCTTCCAGAGTCTTTCCTAATTCTCTCCATATATTGTTTTTCGTTCTCCTCTTTGCATTCTCAACCTCATTTCTTGCCGCTAAATATTCTGTTCTTGTTTGTGGACACATTATGTCTAAAAAGCTGCAGTTCATAGGCAGTTGTAAGAGACAGAGGAAGACAGTGCAAGAGCTGACCTGTTGCATACATGAAAGACTGGGAGAAACGGGTAACTCTTGCATTTGAGCGCTGGACAGAAAACGGAGGAGAGTTTACAGCCAGACTGTTAGGCTTAGGCTATACAGTTGCCATAGTGGGAGCGACTGAAAAGAGATAAAGATGCAACAGTGCAGCAGTGAAGACACTGAAGGGAACCAGTAAGAAAAGAGTGAATGAGACGAAATGTCTTTAATTCAATCTTGTTGAGAAGAGTTGTATGTATGGAGTCTCCCCATACGTGAGAGGTGTACTCTACAAAGGGGAGTAAAGAGAGCACAAAGTCTGCTTAGCACTTCTAATTTCACAGAGTATTTTTTACAGGAGAGGTAATATGATCTTTCCAAGATCAATCCTGAGAGAATGAAACCCCGACTATGTTCACAGATGATACAGGAATGAGTTGGACATTGTAAAAAAAAAAAAAAAAAAAAAAAAAAAAAAATATCTCTGTGGAAAAACCGAACATTTCGGAAGATTATTTTTACTTTTACTATTACCCCAGTTAGAGCAATAAGCCAAGTCTGCTTTTTGTAGCGTCCGTCTGAGCAGTCACTTTAACAAATATGGGACAGAGTACCATCCCATATTTGTTAAAGTATCTGCTGAGATGGAGGCAGCAAAAAGAGAATTGAAAGGTGAGTCATCAGCGTATGAGTGAATAAGGATAGATGTTGAGCTTTGAAGGTCATTGATGAATAGTAGGAAGAGAGTTGGTGATAGGACAAAACCCTACAATAACTCTAGGAGAAGATCAGTAGTCGTTTACAACAACAGCTATATGAGCAGAATGAGCAGAAAGGAAACTAGAGATCAAGGCACAGACAGATGGACAGCAACCGTAAGAGGGTAATTTGGAAATGAAAGATTTGACAGACTCGATCGAAAGCCTTTCAGATATCAAGTGCAATGGCAAAGCTTTCACAAAAGTCCCGAAAGGAGGATGACCAGGAGTCTGAAAGGATGATGAAATGATTGAGTGGAGCATTCCTGGCAGAACACATACTGGCGATTGGAAAGAAGGTTCTGATAGGAAAGGTTATAGTTAAGAATAGATTTAAAAATTTCAGGGGTACAGTAATTATGTTAAAGCAATTAGGCGATAGTTAGAGAGCTGCGATTTGCTACAAATCTTTGGGAAAGGCTGAGTGAGTGGAAACTTCCAGCAAGAAGGAAAGGTATGATTCGACAGGCAAAGGCGAAATGGTTTACATAGGCAGGGTGTGAGCACAAAAGCACAGAGCTTGAGGACAACAGAAGGGGCCCCATCAGGCCCAGATTCCTTATCAGTGCTGAGGCCATTGATGGCAGAGAATGCATCAGTTGAAGAAATTCAAATATCAGTTATGAGGAAGTCAGAGGGGTAAGAAATGGAGGAACAGCACCAGAATCGCCTAAGGTGGAACTGGAGGAGAAAGTCTGAGCAAAGAATTCTGCTTTTTCAGTAGAACAAACTGTTACAGAGCCTTCAGAAGGGAAATGAGGACGGAATGAGGATAAAGGCAAGCTGTTAGAGAGGCGTTTGGCAAGGTGCCAGAAAAAGCGGAAAGAATCTGAGTCGATGAGTTCAGAACATTGATTATGAATGAAATTATTTTTTAGCAGAGCAGAGAACAGACACTGTACGGTTCCTTGCAGAAGCATAAAAGTGATTAAATTATGAGTTGGGTTGGCCCCTATACTTTTTGAAGGCTTTCTCCTTGTTGTGGACAACATTAGAACAAGCATAATTAAACCGAGTTTTATGCATTATGAGAGGAGCATATGGTTCCAAGCCCAAGAGAATAACCGTTGTAATGGGTGACACACACCCTGATGACTCTCGGTCATGGAAGCAGTAATCATTCCAGGAGAAGTCAAAGAAGTGCTGCCTGAGGTCTTTCCAATCAGCACCTCCAAAGTACCGAAGCTACTTTTTCTTGAGAGGATCTAAAGGTCTTACAGGACCGATCACACAGGTTAAGGTGATAAGGTTGTGAACGGAGGAGCCAAACGGGGAGAAAACATTTACAGAGTATGCAGGAGGATTAGGTGAAAGAAAGTGGTAAATTATGTTGGAACTCTCTCCATTGCGGTCAGGAATATTGGTAGGGTGATGTATAAGCTGCTCTACTGCTCTAGGTAATTAAGGGTAGAGAAGATGTAGGCTTGTTCACCAGGTGGACCAATGAATGGATAGGAGAGGAGAAAATGGTGGTGAACACAGAAATCACCTAGAATGGGTATTTCATAGAATGAAGAAATTGACAGGATTTGTTTCATTAATTACGAGGAAGTTAGTTAAGTAAATTTTCATAGTCAGTAGAATTAGGAGATAAGTCCACAGCACAGATACATTTAGTTGGGGAACGATAGGATAGCCGAAGCAAGTAGAGAATTCAGAAGATTGAGGTTAAGGAACACGATAAAAAGATACATTGTTGTGTACATACACACAGCAGCCAGCCATGGTTTTGAAGTGAGTATAGAGAGAGTAGAAGGGTACAGACTAGGGTTCGCTGTCAGTCACGCCGGAGAGCTGAGTCTCAGTGAGGAAGAGGTTAGCTTTAGAGGAAGAGAGGTAGCGCTCAACAGGGAGAAAGTAAGAGGAAAGGACAGGAATGTTGCAGAAATGAATGAAGAGCGAGTCATGCAATAGTTCCATGCATCTCACTTGGCCGTCACAAGGAGAGGGACGGATAATGGGGCTTTAATTATCCCCCCCCCCCTCCTCCCGGGTACCCGAAGACTGAGTACCGAGATGCCATTATTCTGAATTTAAAATGGACCTGTGGTGTGTATTGTGCATGTAGTTTGCTGTTGACAGTTGCAGGAAATTGTGTAGGAGATTATGGTTGACGCATCTCTCTGTTATTGAAACAGCGTAAAAGTTTAGCAAAGGGAGATGAAACGGATGCTAGGAAGACTGGTAAGTGTACAAGAATATCAGCACACCAGAATGAATGCATTATTCTAAACTGAGATGGATGAGGCGCCGGGGGAATATGCTGAGTGCACACCAGAATGCACAATACTAAACCGGTATGGATGAGGTGCCAAGGAGTATCTTAAAGCCAAGTGAACTACATTTACTCTTACCTCTCAAAGATCCATAATTCATTTCAGCTCAGTTGATGTAATCAGATTTGAGGGTTGATTTGACTGGTAAACAAGTAAACCAATCCCTGCCGCATAACTATTGCTTACCTAATATCATGCAACCGAGTATTTGAGTGTAATAAATGGCCTAGTTCCGTCAAAAAATAAAAATAAATGTAGAACACGCTCCGTCCTCCAGTAACTGTTGCTTACGGGATCGGAAATAAAAGGAGAGTGTAAATGACTGGGTAAACGGGAGGGAAGGAATACCTGGGTGCCTGGATGGAGGAGGAATCCCTAGGGGCCTGGGAGGAGGAGGAGGAGGAGGAGGAGGAAGATGAGTAGCTGGATGCCTGGGAGGAGATGAAGAAGGAATACCTGGGGACCTGGGAAAAGGAGAAATACCTGTGGCACTGGGAAGAGGAGGGATAATGGGTCTGGAGTATGTGGTGGAGGAGGAGACTGGAGGGCAATATGAGAGGGAATAGAGGGAAGTACGTGGAGCAACACAGGGTGCTCCGTATACAACTTTCCATTAGAAACGCCTGATCGGATCTTATGCATCATGGGGACGCCAGACGTTGCTGGTGTGGGCTTGGGTGTGGCGATGGAAATATGCTATGAAGAGGTGATGCAGGGTAGACATTTATAACGCTGACTGATCACTCTCCGCAACAAGCGAGAATTAGCCAGGCGGAGTGGCTATAGACGGACCTTTCTGTATATTTGAGATCCAATTAGTAGGTTTGGTGTTGATGATGGTTGTACTATTGTTGGTTTGGTTGTTGATGTTGCGACAAGCGAAGCATTGCGTTTTTCTCTACTTGTCTCTTCTTGGACATGGATTTTTCGTAAGACACATAGCATGAGAGAGAGAGAAAAAAAAAATCCGTTAGAAGACATACATGTTCTTTTATCTTCTTACCGATACAGTTCATCCAGCCGAACTAGAACGTCTGGTGTTAACCTGAATTAAAATAAAGTCTCAGTGCACTGGCATTATTAACTGACATAAAACACACACACTGATGACAGAGAATACGTAACTAAATCTCTGCAAAATAAGTCCACGTAGCCAAACCCACGAGTATGAACCAAAACCGTCTTAGGACAGCCTGAATTTAACACCTCAGAGAATATGAGTTAATCAGTAATCACACAAACTCTGGTCTTCCCTTCACTTCTGGGGAAAATGGAAAATAATCCAGGTTGATCAAAGGACAAATTGGACTGACCCCAGGAATTCTTTTATTGCCTTTCCCTCCTCCTGTCCCCCACCCCATCCTATCCTACCAGTCCTTGCAAGACTAAGACATTGGGTGGCCAGTGGAACGCAGTGAGAATGTGTACAAATCGTTAACCCATTCCATCCGATGACATAGTTTTATTCTTGTTCTTTCCAGACGATTCTATTAAGTTCAGAGGGCGTCACAGTACTGAAGGGATTACTGAAGGCTATTACCAACCCTTAAAGTTCCAAAATTCTTAAATTAAATACAATCGTCTAAAGGTAGCCAAAAGAAAACAAAAAATACGTTATCGGACTGAAAGGGTTAAAGGTGGTGTAAAGCAATTTGCCTTACCACTGATTGCAACGTTAAAAAAAAAAAAAAACACACACATACCAAAAAAGGAGTTGGAAGAAGGCTGCTGGTATGACTGGCCAACAAAGGCGCCGTGACACTCTAGGGTGCATCCAGAATTCTGTGAAGGGATGGGTGCAGAATTTTCTTTGCTGAGTATTAACAGTTGACTTTTTGAAGGCTGTTGCGATGTTTGTCTATCTATATATACATGGATGGATGGATAGAAAGATAGATTGATTGACTGATAATTAGACAATATTCTTGGGCTACAAATTCTAATGCACGGTCAGTGGGGCCATTTTCATGGTAGGAATAAAGAATATTATTTTCTTTGTAAATAATCTTGCATACTCAGTGTATATATTTCTTTGTTTTATTTTTCTGTCTATGAGCCACACGTGCGCCTCTGACGCTTACTTAAAATAAGTGAAACCTTTGTCTTGTGGACCTACATACATACGTACATACATACTCATACAAACCTTGCCATGTCCATACATACATACATACACTTAACCAATCCTTTGCCATGTGCATCTCCATACATACATACATACATACACATACATGATCACTGAAACCATTTTCATGTACATCTCCTTACATACACACATATATGCGTATACAGTATGTATATATA
>JAGKTI010015065.1:0-20920 GCA_018397915.1 Birgus latro | reverse complement strand
CAGCCTGCGTAGTTGGTGAGAGCATTTCTTGCCGATACTGCCCATGCAAAGCAGACCACATCCAATTCACAATGGCTATCAGCCATTATCTTGCAAACAGTGTCACCAATGACTGCATTTTGACGCTCACAGACCCCGTTGCTCCAAGGACTCTCTGCAGACGTTGTCATGATCTTGATATTGAAGGCCTCTCCCAATGCTCGCATTTCCGCATTGTTGAATTCACAGCCATTGTCTGTAAGAATTTTTCTAAGTGTGCCAAACACAACAATCCAGCTCCAAAATATTCCTTTTGATAATGGGCGCACACTTATCCGCGATTACTATCGCATTACAATACCTGGTCGCCAAATCAATAAGGACTAAGAAATACTGCCTTCCCCAAGCTTTCAAATCCATGGCTATGGCTTCGTTAAACTTAGACGCCATGGGCAAACTGACTACGGGTCGGGGCCTGGCTTTTTAAAATCTGCAACAGACTGTACAAGCATCAGATACAGCCTTGATAGCCCGTTCCAGTTTTGAACTTTTAATTCCCGCATCTGTGATCAGTGTAATTAGTTTCGCCGATGTTGGGTGTCCAAATTGCCTATGAAGCTTCAAATTGTTTTTTTCTACTTCACCCCCAAGAGATGCCAGCATGATTGTTTCACAAAATTCACGACCTAGTCATAAAGAAATTGGAAGCAAGTAATGGCCTGAAGATGAGGACTTCAAGTTAATGATAGTTCCACAAATTTTGACCTGGTCACTTCCAAAGTTAATCAACATTTGTGCTTTTTTCATGGAACGTTTACTCAACAGCAAGGGAATATTGCAGTTCATAACATCAGTCACGATGGTTGCACGCATATTTCCAATGTAGCAGGGCAGAGTAACACGTTTGAGGGAAGAAACTGTGACACCATCAGCAAAAGTAAACGTTAAGGGTGACGCTTCTTCTCTTATAGCTTCTCGTTCGTAATCAGTGAGCTCACTTAGATAGCAATTGATCCATTCAACTCCACATACAGTTGTAGAACACCCTGTGTCTAAACAGCACATCCCTGAGATTTCTTCTACTAGAGTCTGTAACTTACCTCTACTAGGAGCATCATCCGCATAGCCCATAAATAACGACAGATGCGCTGTTTCAGAATTTTCTTCTCGTCTGCTGTCGTTTTCGCATAATCTGGACAGTCACGTCGTTTAGTCGTCGTCGTTTCGTTTTTGAAGGCTGCAACATGCTTGCATGCGTCGGCCTTTTTGGATTGGAGCGTGTAGCATTTTATGACCGGATGCCCTTCCTGATGTCTACCAATGACCCTACGTGCCCAATGAAATCTAGAATCACATACGAAATACCCCGATACCTTTCTGTCAGACCCAAGTGGGTTCTGGCTCCTGCCGGTGGATGAGCGTTGGGGAATTCTAGCAGATATGGTTGAATATCGGCCACCACCACGACCTCGATCACGTACTGCACCACCCCGCAACTTTCTCCGTCCTCGTTGAGTACCTCTAACATAAAACTTTTCCTCACCCCCAACTTCGTCACTTCAAAATACTGGTTCGCCTTTCACCTCCCTGGCAGAGACCGATGCATCGTTCTGCCCGCCAATTTCACCAGCAAAAATATGATTCAGGGCAGATTTCATGTTTTCGTATGTCACCTCAGTTATCTTGGACATCGGTAGTTGTTGCTCACTATCTGAAAGTTTGCATGCAGCTAAGAGCATAAAAGCCATCGCAGAATTTGGCAGTGCCATGTCCTGCTTCGTAAATTTGAAATAAACATGGTCAAATTCTGCCACGAACTTACGAATGTTCATATCACCGGCTCTTCTGAAGTTGTACAATTCATGAAAAGCTGCAGACTGTAACGTCCTTTGTCCATGAGAAATAAACTGTCTAATTTTTTCAGCAAGGTCTGAACACCATCCTTCTGCTTCAAATCAGCCGCATCAACCTCTGAAGACGCCACCCTTGCTCTTCCAGACAATGGCAGGTGAATAGCTAAGGCTTGTTTTTCTTTTGGTAAGTCCGTCAGTTTGCACCAAATGTCGATGTCCTTTTTCCAGCTCTCATAAGCAGAATCATTTTCAAGTTTTGGAGGCCACTTAGTCGAACACAACGCCATTATTTTCGAACTATGCTCTGCTACCAGGGTCAGGAAAAGCAAACCACACTCACCGGCCTCACAACGCGAACTGCCTGGGCCCCCGGCTGCATACCGCAGGACTCTTCCGGTGATGTCATCACTCGTGACTTAGCAGGTGTGTGCGCGTGCACACACACTAACATCAATATGCACTAACAAGGAACATATTGGGGGCTAAAACTGCTCCTTGGGGCACTCCGCTGATCACTTCCATCCATGTTGAAAACTTGTCTGTAATTATAGCTTTCATCTGTCTGCTGGTAAGGTAACTCCTCATCCATTTGAGTACCGTATTTCACGGCCTATTAGACGCTTCAGTGTGAAAGATGCACACTAATTCTGGAAGGGCATTTCTAAGAAAAAAAGTATGTCTCGACCAAGACTATAGAAAGGTTGCTTGATATGAGTAATTATCACTCAAATACACACTCACCTTTCAGAATCTCTATTCAGTACTGTATATCTGTCTTTAGTTTCTTTATTTTTATGTAAAAGAAGAGTACAAGACAATAAAACACACAAACAACCCTGTCATTTCAAAATGTTACTTCATTCCATGACACAATCTTAACACTTTATGAGGTCCACCTTGCAGAATCTGTATTCAGTACTGTACATGTCTTTGTTTTTTTTATTTTTATGTAAAAGAAGGGTACAAGACAGGAAAACAAACATACAACCTTACAAAAAATTACAGGTACTTCATAACCAGATGCCTTCTTAGCACTGTGTTTATGAAGTCCGAGCTGTCCGATTCCTTTTGTACAATAATTGGAGACATAATGTTCATCTCCATCAGAGTACAATAAATATGTATCACTATATAGAGATAAGTATTATTTTTTGTTAAATGAACTTGAAACAACAGAACTTAATGAAATCCATTCTTTCATTCATTTAAGAAAATATATAGGCCATAAAAGAGATACAAGGTAGGGCAGTGGATGTTGGAGCAGCCCCAGTGAGAGAGGGCAGTGTTTGGAAACTGTCTGTACTGTTGTTTGCAGATGATACTGTGTTGTTAAGTGAAGACGAAGGGGAGCTGCAAGGCTTGGTAGATGAGTTTGGGAGAGTGTGTAAGAAACGGAATCTAAAGGTGAATGTAGGGAAGAGTAAAGTGATGGTCTTCGAGAGAAGTGAAATCAGTGAGATTGGATGGGGAGGATACGGAGAATGTGAATGTATTTGAGTAATTGGGTAGTGTGATGAGTAAGGATGGAAGTTTAGAGGGTGAAGTCCTTGAAAGGGTGCAGCAGGGAAGAAAGGTTGCTGGTTCCCTGAAAGCAGTGATAAGAAACGGGGAAGTGAACATGGATGTGAAAAAGCTGCTACATGATAGTATTGTGATACCAGCTCTAATGTATGGAAGTGAAGCTTGGACCATGTTTGAGGGATAGAAGTCAAGGGTGAGAACAGTGGAAATGAGTTATTTGAGAGGAGCATGTGGAATCACATGGAGAGACAGACTGACAAATGAGGAAGTGATAGAGTGTTGTGGTGTGGATGTGATAGGAAGCATGTGGAGAAGCACATTGAGGTGGTTTGCCCATGTGGAGAGGATGGATAGTGAGAGACTGATAAGGAGAGTGTATGTGAGTGAGGTGGAGGGAGGGGGAGGCCAAGGATGAAATGGAGGGATGGAGTGGAGAGGTGTATGGGAGAGGGGGGTGTGAGCTGGGAGCAGGGCAGTGAAATGGCAGGTAACAGAGTGACATGGAGGCGATTTGTTTGTGGCCACCCCTTACGGGATTAAGGCATCTGGCGATAGATAAATAGATAGATATAGGCCATTAAATGCAGGAATGCACTTTATCTCCAAATCAAACACCTGCATGTACTGTATATAACAGTCACAGACAACACAAACAGATCTTCAAAAATCAATTACAGTGAGCATTTACAGCATTTTATTTACCCTAAAAGTACCCTGTACTAGCCAGATTCGTGCCCTACGTTATGGTATTTTCCCACTTTCAATCTTGACTCAGTGTGATTTGGGACTACTGTAACTTGCTCCTGATGTCTCATTACTTACAGCAGTGGTTCTTAAACTTTCTCATGCAGTGGACCCCTTTTATTAAATCTAATCATATGGCAGACCCTTAATTATGAGTAGATTTCCCTCCTACCCTACCTCTTGAGTTTAAAGGTGTTTGTAGGCTATAATTATGGCATGTGGCAGGCCCACGGCCAGGCAGCAGCCAGTGTAAAGTTGTCAAATCACAAATATCACTGGATTCTACAAAGTCGTTAAACCGTTTCCAGATACAGTACTATTACATGTTGTATCTGATACTCTAATTAGCCTGCAGACTCCATGGAACGTTTGACCTCTGGGGGTATGCGGACCACACTTTAAGAAACACTGATCTACAGACAACACATTCACATCATGAAGTGAAAAAATATCCTGAAACAAACCAAATGAAATATGACATGAGTATTTTCTGCTCAACAAAACTGCTCCTGACCCATGACTTTGTTGCCATCACTAATGCTGCACTCTCCCTGACCTCTGAATGCATCCACAATAATAATAATAATAATAAAAAAATAAATGTAGCACTTGCATATACACACTAAACAAAAAGTAAATTGTTTTACAACTGAAGTTCAATATGGCAAGGTTGTTGGGAGCAAGGCGTACAGCTGTCTCAACCTTCTTCTCAATAGCATTCCCTCACTGACAGTGCTGTTTGCCTCGCAGCATAAAAAATTAACAAGCATTCTTAACCGTTCACAATTTACTAAAAATATTCACCTCAAAACATACTGAATTTAGTGAAAACATTTAAACATCCATTGTTATGCCATTGTAACACTGCTGTCTCCCAATTGCTATACCACTGTATGTTAAGTGACAGCTCTAAGGATAGTGCAAGAGAAATGCAGTCCCATTTTCAAACAGCAGAACATAATTCTGCACTGGAAATACCAAGGTGAATACCAGATAGAGAAATAGATAAATAAAATTATAGATAGGCATTGAGACATTCATTCTACCATGCGACTCCCCTACACACAATACTTCTCATTAAATGTTATCAAAATCCTACATCACTGCCTCCATTTTCTACCAGTCCCTCCTGTTGCCTTCAAGAACTGTGCTTCTGTGCTTACATCCTGCCTAGGTAAACTCTTTCACCTTTGTCTGTCAACTTGTACGTTCCATCATGCTGGAAGTTTGCTCTCATTCAGCCAGTCCCAAAGAAGGATGACCATTCCCAACCTTCTAACTATCGTCCATTTGCTTTAACATCCTGTGTCTCAGAAGTTTTTGATGCTATTCTTAACAGAAAAATTTTAAAGCATATTTCCTATCACAGCCTTTTTTCTGATTGTCAGTATGGATTCCGTCAGGGACGCTCCACTGGCGGTCTTCTCACTCACGTTTCAGACTCCTAGTCATCCTCCTTTTGGGACTTTGGCGAAAGCTTTGCCATTGCACTTGACATCTCAAAGGCTTTCGATCGAGTCTGGCATGAATCGGGAGTTTCCAAACTGCCCTCTTATGATTTCTGTCCTTCTGTCTGTGCCTTCATCTATAGCTTCCTTTCTGGTTGTTCTATAGCCGCTGTTGTAGATGGCCATCATTCATCTCCTATATAAATCAACAGTGGTGTTCCTCAGGACTCTGTCTAGTCACCAACTCTCTTCCTTTTATCCAACAATGACCTTCCCAGCTGTACATTTGACCCTATCCACTCATATGCTGATGATTCCACCCTTCACCTTTCTATTTGGTTCCCACAACATCCATCTCAGCAATTACTTCATCAAGTGAGGGATGAGGCTATGGCACACCTAATGTCTGACTTGGCTTGGATCTCTGGCTGGGGTAAAAATAATCTTGTTTTTGGTGCATCGAAGACTCAGTTCCTACACCTATACTGGGGTAAAAATAATCTTGTTGTTTTTAATGCATCAAAGACTGAGTTCTTGCACCTATCAACGAGTCAGAGTCTTCCACAGGAGTACCCACTAATGCTTAATAATATCCAACTAAATCCTGCATCATCCTTGAACATGCATGGGATTTCATTCACTCGGGATTTATCTTGGAAAAATCATATTACATCTCTTGTAAAATCTGCTTCCAAGAGATTTGGTGTGGTAAGCCAACTCAGTACCTTCTTTACCCCTGCCTAGTTGTTGACCTTATACACGGATTTTATTCGCCCCTGTGTGGAGTACAACTCTCATGTGTGGGGAGGCTCCCCACTTACAGCACTTCTCAGTAGAGTGGAGTCAAAGGCTTTTCATCTCATTAACTCTCCTCCTCTTACTGGCTCCCTTCAACCTTTGTCTCTTCACAGCACTATTATATCTTCATCTCTTTTCTATTGCTACTTCAGTGGTCACTGCTTCTCTGAACTGTCTGCTTGCATCCCATCTAGCAACAAACTCTCATCCCTTTTCTGTCCAACTCTCTAATGCAAGATTTAACCATTACTTCCAGTCCTTCATTTGTGCAGCAGGTCAACTCTGAAACTGTCTCCCTCTGTATGTATTTCCTGCTGCCTATGATTTCCAGTCCTTCAAATGCAGTGTGTCCAGGCATCTTGAAATGAACTGATCTTGAATTTCTCTCTCTCTCTCTCTCTCTCTCTCTCTCTCTCTCTCTCTCTCTCTCTCTCTCTCTGGAAGGAATGGGTTGCGGGCTCCTGGCTTTTGGATCCTTCTTCCTTGCATAAAAAAAAAATAAAAATTGCAGCCAAAAGATTAGGTAAGCAAGGGAGAGCCTTCTTTCTTATCCTGTTTTTCCTAACAGTTTAATCAAAGAAGCTGCCAAACTTGAGCTAACAAGCCTACATAGTACTGTATGTGGCTGATCCCTGATTCAGCACTGCTAAGGTACATCAGTAATGGTTGAGAAGCACAGTGTAGCTCTAATTTCAGGCAGTACTGTTTACTGTTACAGTCGTTTTTCCTGTATTTCTCTACCAGTAATATGAGACGGTTTCCTTTTACAATACTCTTGTCTTGAATCAAAATACCAGTGAGAGAAGCCAACCTTACAAGGGTGATCGAATTTCCATATGGGACAAATCTTTTATAATGACTCAACAGTCTCGCAAGCCCGCCTTTCTCCAGTACGACTGCCTTGCTAGTTAGTGAGTGGATGGCAAGTAAAGTGATCATGTTTGCCATTTAGCAGGCAGTTCACCAGTGGTCATGTTAACTTCCGACTGGGTGAATGCTAAGCGCTAAATTGCAAAATTGCAAAAATGCTGTAATCTCAGTCAGTATTGTTTAAAACTGTTTTTCCCATTTTTCACTAACAGCAATATAAGGCTGTTTCCTTCTGTGATATTCTTGTCTTGTTTTTCCCATTTTTCACTAACAGCAATATAAGGCTGTTTCCTTCTGTGATATTCTTGTCTTGAATGAAACAAAATAACAGTAAGAGAAACCAGCCTAACAAGGGTTACTGAATTTCCACATGGGACAGACGTTTGTTATAATGCCTTAGCAGTCATGCTAGCCAACATCTCTAGTATGATTTCCTTGCTAGTTAGTGAGTGGATGGCAAGTGAAGTGATTATGATTGCTTTTCTGAAGGTTATTAGGGAGTTCACAAGTGATCATGCTAACTTCCAGCTGGGTGAATGCTTGGTGCTAAACTGCTAAATTGCTAAACTGCTAAAATGCTGTAATTTCAGGCAGTATTGTTTACCATTGCAACTGTTTTTCCCATTTTCACTAAAAGTAATATAAGACTGTTTCCTTCTGTGATATTCTTGTCTTGAATGAAACAAAATATCAGTAAGAGAAGCTAGCCTAGCAAGGGTTACTGAATTTCCATATGGGACAGATGTTTGTTATAATGACTCAGCAGTCATGCTAGCTGACATCTTCAGTATGATTCCCTTACTAGTTACTGAGTGGATGACAATTAAAGTGATCTTAACTGCATTTCAGAAGGTTAGCAAGGAGTTCACCAGTGATCATGTTAGCCTACTAGAGTAGGGTGTATGCATAATGCTAAATTGCTATACTGCTATACCGCTAAACCCCTAGACTGTCACATGGCCAGTTGCAAACAAACCTTGAGTGTTCTGCTTTTGAACTTGGGTGTTTCTAGTTGTAAAATCTGAGTACAGCGTGACCTCACTACAATGGACTTCACTAGACCGGAATTCGCTTTTTTTGGAGTCAAGGAGCCTACCGGATTTTTTTTTATTTATCGGTAAAAACCCGAAAAAGATAGAAGCAGTCTGGACTGCCTAACCTCATGCCAGGGCCTCCATATTGTCCGCGTGGTTAGTGTATCGGTTGGTGGTGGGCTGACGACGTCACTGCTGTTACCCCATGCTGTGGCCTCATCATTTCCCTGGAAGTCCCTGATATACTGCTCAAGGGTGACGAGTGATAAGTGAAATATACCAAGTGAACAACGTTAGTTTGTGAGATTGTAAATAATTTAGTGCATAAAGTGTACAGTATTTGAAGTGTTTATAATTACGTTATCTCAATTAAGTGCTTTCTAAATGCTAAAAAATTAGAAAAGGGGTTTGCATTAGTAATCTCTCTACTTTCTGGATGATCACTATCCGGTTACACCACTGTTCGGACATCATAGTCTGATGTCCGAAACCCCAAAATACCAAAAAATTGAAAAAAGAGAGAAAAAAAAGATTTTTTTGACCCATAAGTTTGAATTTGGCACGTGGCGACAAACGGCCTTGTTTACATTCACATTCCCACTGTCTCCCCCTCCCGCCACTCCGATAGTTGTCTCTGAACTGCCGTGAGTTTTTGTTTGAATAATCATAATTCACAGTGCTGTTCAACACTGGATTACTGTACATGCTTCAAGAGCATTTTCACCACTGTCAGAGCTTTAGAGGTGGGGTAAACAGCCACCACGGACATGTAAGTACACTGTCAGCTGCCAAATATTTTCCAGAATCACTTCTAAATCCTCATTTTCTGGTTACATTTTATTTGCTTCATGCTTAGTGCCCCATATTTGAGTGCATAGGCTGTGAAAGAGGTGATTTTCTCAGTGATTACCATGTCTCGTACATACGTTCACTATCTAGTCAACTGGTGAACATTTTTGCCCTAGTCACCTCTAAATCATAATTTTTCTGGTTACATTTTATTTACTTCATGCTTTGTGTTCCATATTTGAGTGCACAGGCTGTGAAAGAGGTGATTTTCTTTGTTATTGCCATGTCTGATACTTACTTACTCAATGCTGTCAACTTGTGAACACCTCTGCCTTACTCTCCTCAAAATCATCATTTTTTGGTTAAAATTCAATTAATTCATGCTTTGTGTCCATTATTTTTGTGAATGGGGTCTTAAATAAGTGCTATGCATGTCTGGTAGGGAGGTAGGTAGGTGGGTTTCTGATTTAGGTTAGGTTAGGTTAGGGTCAGGAATGACCGGTGCTGGAGCTTCAGGGCCACTATCCGGATAAGACCACTTTCCGGTCATGCCTTTGGCTCTATTACGTCGGATAGTGGGAAGATTACTATTAATATTAATATATATTGACATCAAACATTAATCACACAGAGAGCGGTTTGTGTGTTCGTGCATCAGTTGGTGGCGGGCTGGCAGCGTCACTAGTTCCCCTGTGGTCTGTCTCAGTCAACCCAAATCATTTCCTCCTGCATCATTTCCCTGGAAGTCCCTGATATACTGCTTGAGGGTGACGAGTGATAAGTGAAATACACAGACAAAGTGAACATCTTTAGTTTGCAAGATCATAAAAAATAAGGTGTATAAAGTGTACAGTATTTGAAAAATGCTTAAAATTAAATACACCACATAGCATGCAAGGTACAAGTGACACCTCCAATCCCCGTCCATAATTCATCTCCCTGTGAAGACAATCAGGAGGATAATTCACTGTTCCTTGATGATGACCCTGAAGATAATGGGTAATAATTTTGAAGGATTTGCTGTGAAGGATCCTTCACCAAGTGCTGAATGATGATAAACACTCGATAAGGTGGTGGGTTAGAGTAGAGTGAGCCAATTGAATTGGAATGGTTATGCAAGGATATACAGTAGGCGCGGAAAGTATTTGCGTTTTTTTGCTGACGTCATTCTTCTTCGCGTTAAGTGAAGTAGGGTCAATACTACCCTCCCCTGTGATGCAAAATGAGTTGACGCTTCTTCAGCGGGAGCTGGCAACCCTGCTTGATAGGTTTGGCACCACAGGAGCAGGCTCAGTAATGTTTGGGCAGCCACAGGAGGAGGATTGTCTCTCTGTGTGATGCACCACAAGGGCATGTTTTGACTCAAATAACACAGTTATTTGGTTACCTACCACATTCTCATCATGCCTAAAGTAACCACAAGCAAGGACAAACGTGTGAAAGTGATTACTTTATACAAAGCTGGCCACAAACTCCCATTTATTGCAAATCAGATGGTGTTAGACTGAGGACAGTGCAGAGACTGGTGAAGCGGTTCAAGGACAGTGGGGAGGCCATTCCTCCCACTCCACTTCCCAAGCCTGGGAGACCTCGTAAGACAACCTTCAGGACCTGTCAACTGGTCTCAAGGCAAGTTAGCAAGGATCCAAGGCTAACAGCATGGGATTTAAAAGAAAAGAACCCACAGTTGCTGGCAGATGTTTTTGTCAAAAGTGTGCAGCAGCTGTTGCATGACGATCTGGGCTACAGGAGTTTTTGTGCTCGTAAAAAACCACCGCTAACTGCACTTCAGAAGAAAAAGAGAGTAAATTTTTGTAAGAAATATCTTGCCTGGAGTGAGGAGCAATGGAAAACTGTGCTTTGGAGTGATGAGTCAACATTTACTGTCACTGGTACCCCTTCATCACGAGTGTACCGCAAACCAGGCAGTGACCCCCTGGATCCTAAGTACACTTCCTAGTTTGTTAAATACCCAGCCTCACTCATGGCTTGGGGCTGCTTTACATATTATGGTGTTGGTGAGTTGGTAATTCTACCTGCAAATGAAAAAGGGAACCAGAACAATTATTTGGAGCTCTTATGTGATGTTTTAAGTGACTCTTTTGATAAAACCAAGGCAAGAGTATTTATCCAAGATTCTGCCCCTGCACATGTTGCAAAGTCAGTGAAACAGTGGCTAACAGACTGTGAGGTTCCCTTTATTCGAGATTGGCCCGGAAACAGCCCAGATATCAATCCCATTGAGAATTTATGGGCGCACATGAAGCGGCAGCTGCGTAGTATGGACGCATCATCTTTGCCTAAACTTGAGGCTGCAGCTATGGAGCAGTTTTAGTCCGTCTGTTCTGCAAAACTACACCATCAGTCTCCCCAGACGCCTTAAGAAGATAATAAAGGTGAAGGGGAATGCCAGTAAATACTAAATTCAATGGTGAGTGTTAATTTATTTGTTTCTCCTTGCTAACCACAAGAATGTTTTCTTTTTTTAAGATGGCGTCAACACTTTCCGCGCCTACTGTATATATATATTTTTATGCGTTTTTTTGTATCCAAGCCTTGCTTAAATTTTACCGTGTTATGCAGTAAATTATTATAGTGGCATTTGAGAAAAGTTATGAGGCAAATGAGATATTGTCAAGAGTTAGAAGGAACTGTGGGAGTGAAGCAGGATGGTGGCCATGATACTTTTCGTGAATGAGAATATACTCTTTCATGTGTTACATACGGCCTTTATCGAGTCTAAACCTTGCTAAAATTATATTGTGTTATGCAACAAATTATTTTTAATGGCATTTTAGAAAAGCTAATAGGTAAAAGGGATATTGCCATTAGTTAAAAGGATCTGGTGGGGTGAAGCAGGATGGAGGCCATGACAATTCATGTATGAAAATATCTTCCTGTGTGTGTTTCATATGGCCATTACCGAGTAAACCTTACCAAAATTATACTGTGTTATGCAATTAATTATCTATAGTGGCATTTGAGAAAGGGTTAGTGGCAAATGGGATTTTGCCCCTTGTTAGAAGGAGCTGGTGGGGTGAAGAAGGCTTGTGGCCATAACGCTTTAATGTATGAAAATATCTTAGCAGGGAGAAATCCATATGTCGCTTTTTTCAGAGTTTCGCTTTTTTCGGAATGGCTTGGGCCCCATTTAGTCCGGTCTAGTGAGGTTTTACTCTATATATGGAAGTGAATGTAACTTTTTACAATTAATCTAAGGACTTTATACTCAAGAAAATACTTGTGACTGCCAAGCAGTGAGATGATCATCTGTATAAAAGATTCTAAATGGAGCCAAGTCCTACCTCCAGGATGCATGGGGATATTTGAAGGTAATTATGAAACAAAAAAGTGTGTCTTATACCCCATGAAGTACGGTAAATCATCATCTGTGCCACATTTTTTTTTTTTTCAAATGTACCTCTCATATGGTACTTTATCAAATGTAGTCCTGACATCCAAATAAATACAGTCTACTGACTCATATCTTTCTTGTAACACTAATGTCTGTCATGAAAATTCATGAAGTTTGTGATACACGAAGTACCTTCTCTGAAACCAGACTGCCTCGAGGCTTTTATCTTATTTTTCTCTGAAAGAGCAACCCGTCTCCTCCTCATGTTTTTTTTTTCCACTCAGTTTACAAACAGTACCTGTAAGAGACACAGATCAATACATTAATGGGTCTTCCCTGCTGTTATATATTGGTACTGTACTATATTTGCTCCTTTCCAGTCCCTTGAAAAATCCACTCTATTAGAGAACATTTTATTATCTCATACTGTATATTGGTTTAACTATTCTGCACATTCATTAATTACCCAACCAGAAATGTTATCAAGCCCCGTCACTTTGGTTACATCCACGTTTTTCATCAGTTCCAGAAGCTCATCAGTTTCAAATTTACATTTATTTTATTTCTCCCATTTTTATGGTTTCACTCCAATTTCTGAAAATTCACTTCTTTTACAGATTTGGTCTGGAGTTTTTCATTCATAATCTCAAACATTTCTTCTTATCTTTCATCCATCCATCCATCCATGAGCCAATCCTACATTGCCCCATATACTCTTTATTATCATGTTTTAATCTTACAATTCAATCTTCAATTTTCATTTTGCCATTTATGTACCTGTAAAACCATGTTGGATCACTTCCACACTTATCCACCATATTCTTTTCTTATTTAGCTACTGATTCTCTTCCAATCTTCACATAATTATTTATAAAATTTGTATACATACCAAATTGCCTAGCCCCGGGCTTCTACGCTCCTCATGGGGCAACGTAGGAATTGGATGATGGATTATACATCTCCCATGCTGATTTACTCTTACTTTTCCTTACCATATTCCCAGCTTTGTTTCTATATTCCCAGCTTTGTTTCCCTTTTCCATTGCTACTCTGCATCTATCATTACACCATTCCTTTTCCTTCTTGAGTTTGGCTCCATAGTTGAGGACATACTTACTAACACCCGTATTGTCTTTCCTTAATTGAAAGTATTTATTTTCCACATCCTTTGCTTCATTAAACTCGTCAGTCATATTTCCTGAAATATTTTCTCAAACATTAAAATCAGAATAGCACTAATTAGCCTATTTTCCTTATGCTCTTTTAATTCATCTTCTTTCCAGTTTATAACCCCCAGTTCATTTAGTATATGATCACTTTTACCTAGGGGACAACAATACCTTATATTCTGGATATCATTTGGATCTTTTGTGAAAACAAGATATAACCTCAGTGGTTCATTATTAACATATCTCTACTCGTTACTTCATATTCTTCATCATTCCATGTTCTTGTTCAAGGTGGCATATTAACTACTCCTGTGTCTATCTTATTACCTTTTTGATCGATAATTCTGTCGTTATAGCTTCTCCAGTTTTATTTTATATCTGTTTCTACGTGTCTTGCTTTCAGATTATTTTTTGCCATTATTAAAACTGGGGCACTCACCATCCACTCACTCGATTTTTTTTGCCATTATTAAAACTGGGGCACTCACCATCCACTCACTCGATGTAGTGCTGCTTTGGGTGTCTCCCTTTTCCTCTCTTCCATCCTTCCTTTTATTAAAACTGGGGCACTCACCATCCACTCACTCAATGTAGTGCTGCTTTGGGTGTCTGCCCTTTCCTCTCCTCCATCCTTCCTCTTTTTCTTTCCTTCATTCTTTCCTCTTTCTTCTGCCTGCGGGTGGCTTTACATTCCTTCTTCTGTCTTTCTTTCCTTCATTCTTTCTTCCTTCTGCCTTTGGGTGACTACACTGAGTGACAAGCCAAATGGTTTCATGTACACTAGGAAACCATTTACTGCACTAGGTGGTAACCATATAACCAAATTGTGGTGCCTGGTGGTTTAGTGGGTAATTAAGGTGCATCAGTCGGATTGAGCCTGTTTAGGTTGAGGTTTATTGCTCACTTAATGCCACTCAGGGATGAGTGAGGCTGGTCACTCCCATCTTAAATGTCAGGACCAACTAGCCTAGCCCCGGGTTCCTACACTCCTCTATAGGGCGAGAAGGATTAGATAATGGATGGATGGATGGCTAAAACTCCTTCCCCTGCTCTTCCTTCTCTGTTCATATATCATATCTACTTGAACCCATCACCTCTACTTTAATTTCATTTTATAACTTTGTTTCGCATAAACAAAAATACTTCCGGTTTTTCTTTGTTAATGTAATCATCTAACTGTAACTTTTTTTTTTAAATTAAGCCATATATATTGCTGTACATTACTTTCATTGTACTGTTCTCCATGTCTATTATTTTACCATGTGTAACATCTACTTTGTGATTTTTATTTACATTCTTTCTGTCTTCTGTTTCTTTTATATATCATTTCACTATTTTCATATTCAGTACTCTCCAGAAAAATGTATTTGCATCCTCATCCATTCTCTCACTTTTTTTTTTTTCCCCTCTCCTCTCACAATAAATTTCATATTATCTCTCTTCCCTCCTGCTTCAAGTCCCTCCTCACTACTATACCATTGTATCGCTCACCCTTCATCCACCATGTAAATTTCAACACTTACTCTGCCACCCTTACTGACTTGAACTGGATTTTGACTGGCCATGCCCCACCTTTTCAGTACAGTAGAGTCATGATTTAAAACAAAAGGTAGCAATGATCTTACAAGAATATGAGCATCTAATTTCTCCCCGAATTAGTCAATACCAAGATAGTATCACTTAACCCTGCAGGAGAAACTAAGTGGGTGTGTTAGTTATTGGATTTCCAGATGGCTGCTTGTGTGTTGTGCTTTTGTCAGTCACTGCTGAGGTTCCTTGACCCAGGCCAACCCACATGACCCAAATCTGATACCTGTCACCTCCTACCTCAGCCTCATTATTGTGTTGACTGAAGTTATGTCTAGAAGCATGTACAGTATTTACTTATTTTTTTTGTCACTCCTCAATTCATCACAGAACTCTGAGCTCGCAGTTCCAGACTAACTTTATAATGCCTAAGCACCCTGAAAGTGCTAAGTACACAAGAAAAGCATTTCTTCCTGAAGAAAAAGTAAAATATTTGGACAAAGTGGCATGTGTTGTGGGAACTTAATGCAAATGAGAGTAACATTTGAAAAATTAGATAAAATGAGTTGGGTTTGTTTTTTATGTGAATAGGCTCCGTAAAAAAAAAAAAAAAATGATGGAGCAGTAAAATTTGTGTTTTCAACATTTAGTGCAACTAAACTACCTGTTGACATAAGAAGTCAGGTAAGATAATTATGCTAGTTCAGCTCTTGTGAATTATACTGTCATACATATTATACTGCTTGGCTGACTTGTTTATTATTCAGGATTACTGCATTTGTGTTTGCCTTGGAAGTTGTATGCAGTCACTCCATGCTGACGATTTCACTGCATTTTTTTCCTGTCTTGTTGATGACTAATGATACATTACTTTCAGAAGTGGTTTTACAGTTTTTTAATGACTAAATGCACCAAAAGTAATACTCGATGAAATATGCATGATGCTTGGTGGCGATTTTTCACAGGCTGCTCGTTAGAAAATTTAGGCTAGTTGGTACTGGGGGTTTCAGGGCTAGGCTTAGTGGAAATTCAAAGTGGTTAAAATTATGGTGGGTCATTCTTAGTTAGGTTTGGTTGGGATTTACTGTGTTCCGTCGACAAGATCCTACGTAAGCACAGTCCAGCAGGCATCTAAGGCAGAAATATTGATAAGAACTTAAACTTATACATATATATTTTATTCTAGGTGTTGATTGCAGAGAATGAATGGGAGGCAGAGGAAAGATTCAGCAAGTGGAGAGACAGTTTGGGTCACAAGGGCTTGAGAGTGAACACAGAGAAAACAAAAATGGTGGTATCTTGGACTGGTGGCAGTACTGTCAAAGAGGAGGGAGGGTGGCCTTGTGCAGTTTGCCACAATGGTTAGAGAAGTACAGTAAAAGTCCTATAATTTGGCAGCTGATTATTTGGTAGATCCGATATGATATTGCTGTATTACAAGACATGTTGGAGCGAGGGGAGATTGATGAAGTATCTTGGGTGGATACATCACAACAGCTGGCTGATTGTCTCACCAAGAAAGGTGCCTTGACTGAGCGGCTGCGTGCAGCAGTCAGCCGAGACTAGAAGGATTATAATACTTCAAGAGACATCACATATCTGTATGTTGCCACAGACTGAGTCTTGATAGTAATTAAACAAAAGTCTATGTATTGGATGCATAGTGCATATCGGGTGTTGATGGTACTCACACAAAAGTCTATGTATTGGATACACAGTGTGTATCAGACACTAATAGACCATCCAGCTTCGTCCTCGGAATCTTTTGTCAAATTAAGAAGGTAGGTCGATTAGTGCATATTGCTGTTAGTATGTGTGTGCGTGCACACACCTGTTACGTCACGAGTGGTGACATCACCAGAAGAGTCCTGCAGTGTGCAGCCGGGGGCCCAGGCAGTTCGTGGTGTGAGGCCGGTGAGTGTAGTTTGCCTTCTAATACTGGTATGACGAGTCGGAAGATGGTGTGGTTCCGATTGATGAGCCTCCAACAGTTTCTATTCCAGTTATTCAGCCTCCTAAAGTTTCTGTTGGTCAACGTATAAAGGGAATACATTCAGAAAGTGGAGAGTTGGTGTCTGGAAGGATTATGAGTCGGGCAGGTAAAGCCACTGGAAAGTACAAACACTGCTACAATTTGAAGAGGGACTTTGACGGCAGTATTGATTGGATAGATTTGCAGAAGGATTTTAGCGAATGGGAAGTGGTTGATGATGACGCAGATATGCTTGTTCTTTTCAACTCTGAGGCCGAATTATGCGCTGAGGAAAATGAAATTACAAACTGGCAGAATAATAATGTGTATGAGGAAGTAGATGATGTTGGGCAAGGTTCCATAACGGTTCGATGGGTTGTGACGGAAAAACTGAAAAATGGAAAGCCTATTGTTAAGGCCCACTTAGTCGCCAGAAGATTTGAGGAAGACACAGTGGATCTCCGAAAAGACTTGCCTACTTGTTGAAAAGAAGCAGTGCGTTTGGCACTTTCTTTGGCCTCCACCAACCAGTGGGATTGCCATACTATGGACATGATAGCTGCCTACTTGCAAGGTAACGACATTGAGAGAGTTGTTCATTTACGTCCTCCACCTGAATATGCAAATGGTAAGTTATGGAGACTAAAGAAAATTGTTTACAGCCTTTGTGGTGCTGCTAGGCATTGGTATCTGCGTGTAAAAGATCAATTGTTGAGTTTCGGAGCTAAAGTGTCATCACTGGATTCTGTGCTCTTCTTCTCTTGGAGCAATAGTGGCAAAGTCGAAGGCATTGTATGCATCTATGTCGACAACTTCCTTTGGGCTGGTACACATGAGTTCGAGCAGCAAGTGATAAACAGTTTGAGTCAAATATTCCTCATTGGCAGTTCAGAATCAAAAGCCATAGGCGGTGGCTCGATCAGTAGAGAGGTGGCTTGCAGTCCCGACGGACCCAGGTTCGAATCCTCACTGGGGCAGGGAACAGTTTAAGGATTCGAATCTCATAAAATCAGGCTTTACTGATCTACCAGAAGACCCGCCGACATGTCGTAAAAATACCCCCGCTAATACCAATACGTCAGTCCTGTATGAGACAGCCCTAGCATGTATTCAATATGGACGGTGGGTGTTAGTGCCGAAGTGGTGACATGTAGAGGTGTTGGTATGTAGGAGGACTGCTGGGCCTTGATAGCAGGCTGTGAAGCCTATGCCCAGAGTCGAACACATAAAAAAAAAAAAAAATACATTGGTCTCAATCTAATCTCTAACATCGATGGCAGCATAACGCTCGATCAATTCCAGTATGCTTCATCTTTGAAACTAGTCACGCTGAGTAGACATCGTGCAGCAGGAAAATCAGGAGAGCTGTCCAAGTCTGAGAAAACGGAGTACTGAGCATTAATTGGGCAACTCATCTGGATTGCCACACACTCGGCCAGATATTGCCTTTGATGTGTGTGAGTTGATTGTGACTAGCTACCGAGCTACCGTAGTGGATTTGCTTAGACTCAATAAGGTGATCTCAAGGGTGATGACTGACAACATGAAGCTATACATTCCAAGAATGGGGCCGATCAAGGACTGTCATATAGAGTGCTTTTCGGATGCCTCATTTACCAACCTTGTAGGCAATGGATCTCAGGGAGGTTTTGTGATCTTCCTACGAGATGCTAGTGAGGCAAGATGTCCTACATTTTGGCAGACAAGAAAGATCAGGAGGGTCGTCAAATCTACCTTATCTGCTGAGGCGTTGGCGTGCTTGAATGTGCTGAGACTGCTTTATATCTCACCAACATATTGCGTGAGGTTTCTGGATGTGGAAAGATCAAAATAAAGTGTTTCGTTGACAACAAGAGTCTGGTGGACGCCCTTTACTCCAGTAGGAGCGTAGAAGACAGGTGATTGCGCATTGATGTTGCTGTATTACTAGACATGTTGGAGTAAGGGGAGATCGATGAAGTATCTTGGGTGGATACATCACAACAACTGGCTGATTGTCTCTCCTAGAAAGATTCCTCGACGGAGCGGCTGCGTGTAGCAGTCAGCCGAGACTAGAAGGATTATAATCCTTCAAGAGACATCACATATCTGTATGTTGCCACAGACTGGGTCTTGATAGTAATTAAACAAAAGTCTATGTATTGGATGCATAGTGCGTATCGGGTGTTGATGGTACTCACACAAAAGTCTATGTATTGGATACATAGTGTGTATCAGACGCCAATAGACCATCCAGCTTCGTCCTTGGAATCTTTTGTCAAATTAAGAAGAGAGGATGAGAGTGTTAGTGCATATTGCTGTTAGTATGTGTGTGCGTGCACACACCTGTTACGTCACAAGTGGTGACGTCACTGGAAGGGTCCTGCGGTGTGCAGCCGGGGGCTCGGGCAGTTCGCGTTGTGAGGCCGGTGTGTTTAGTTTGCCTTCTAATACTGGTCATTTTTCAGTTTTTCCATCACAACCCATCGAACCGTTATGGCACCTTGTCCAACATCATCTACTTCCTCATGCACATCATTATTTTGAAAAGAACAAGCATTTCTGCGTCATCATCAACCACTTTCCATTCGCTAAAATCCTTCTGCAAATCTATCCAATCAATACTGCCGTCAGAGTCCCTCTTCAGATTGTAGCAGTGTTTGTACTTTCCAGTGGCTTTACCTGCCCGACTCACAATCCTTCCAGACACCAACTCTCCACTTTCTGAATATATTCCCTTTATACGTTGACCAACAGAAACTTTGGGAGGCTGATTAACCGGAATAGAAACTGTGAGAGGCTCATCAATCGGAACCACACCATCTTCCGACTTGTCATACCAGTATTAGAAGGCAAACTACACTCACCAGCCTCATGCCGCGAACTACCCGCACCCACGGCTGCACACCGCAGGACCCTTCCGGTGATGTTACCACTCGTGACGAAACTGGTGTGTGTGCGCGCACACAGGCACCAACAGCAATATGCACTTACACGATATTTTGGCAGTTTTGAGAAATAGTCCAATTTATGACAGCCTTTGATTGTTCAGCAGATGTTTGGAATCATCTCGGCTCCAAGAAGTGTTATCTGTGACTTGTAGGCCTGCTGTTTCATTACACTTGTATATTTTAACTAGTAATCCCTCCACTATCCGACGTAATAGAGCCAAAGGCATGTCCGGATAGTGGTCTTGTCCGGATATTGGCCCTGAAGCTCCAGCACTGGTCATTCATGACACTAACCTAACCTAACCTAAATCAGAAAACCACCTACCTACCTCCCTACCGGACATGCATAGCACTTATTTAAGTCCCCTTTCACATAAATAATGCACACAAAGCATGAATTAACTGAATATTAACCAAAAAATGATGATTTAGAGGTGAGTAAGACAGTGGTGTTCACAAGTTGGGTGGTTAGTGTAAGTATCGGACGTGGCTATCACTATGAAAATCACTAAAATATGGGATACAAAGCATCAAATAAATAAATTGTTACCAGAAAAAGAGTTAGGTATGGTAAAGGTGTTCACTGTTCACCAACAGCACCAGTCATTCTTGACACTAACCTAACGTAACCTAACCTAAATCAGAAAACCACCTACCTACCTCCCTACCAGACATGCATGGCACTTAATTAAGACCCCATTCTCATCAATAATTGGCACAAAGCATGAATTTATCGAATTTTAACCCAAAAATGATGATTTTGATGTGAGTAAGGCAGTGGTGTTCACGAGTTGGCAGGTTAGTGTAAGTATCGGACGTGGCTATCACTATGAAAATCATTTCTCATATCTTATGCACTAAAATATGGGATACAAAGCATCAAATAAATAAATTGTTACCAGAAAAAGAGTTAGGTATGGCAAAGGTGTTCA
>JAGKTI010015064.1:0-20920 GCA_018397915.1 Birgus latro | reverse complement strand
AGGAGGAGGTGGTGCCAAACAAGTCCTTCATTGGATCATAACTTACATCCCTGTCATTGTCATCCGATATAATATCCTGCAATCAGAACCGATAGGGATTTGAGGAAGATTGGCAGATAGATGCACACACACACACACACACACACACACACACACACAAAGTAAGCACTAATTGTATCTGTTGGAATGTATCAAGGGAACTTAAAGCATGGACTCAAAGAACAACTTTACCAAATCCATCTCCTCCATCTCTTCTTCTGAGGGTGATGATTCTTTCTGCCTCTGCTGCTGCTGCTACTGCTGCTGCTGCTGCTGTTCCTCCTTCTCCTCTCTATGTCTCTTTTTCTGTCGGACTTTGGGCATTTTACCTGAAGAGAATAGGTCACAATACCAGCAACAGGTACTATTTCCAATAAATCTTATTCAACAACAGTAAGATATCAAGGATTCATTTGCATATCAATTCACCTATTGACCACTGCAATGGGAATAAATGTTCTTAAGGTTTATCACCGAACATAAAACTTTTAATGATATTGCACAGGGACAGAACTAATTATAAAATATCCAGTGTTTGCAGGTAAAGATGCACTTGTCAGATAAGAAACAAACAACACCCTCTGAGTAGGCAACAGTAAAAGTATAGGTTACAGACATCGTAATCTATCAACAAAGTTGATGAGGAAATTATTGTAACCAAGGTTGCATAAAACCATGACTGATGGGTAATTTTGCAGTATTTGTTTAACACCAAGAGTCCAATAATGTAAAGTTTAGTAAAAGGTGACTCCCACCAAAATATCTGCATCTATGGTTATGCCCAGTGATGATATAGGTTGAAGCTGCATAAAAGAGGAAACATATTGGTTAATCAAAGAGATTTCCTCCTTCCCAAAAAAATGAAACATGCCAAGCACACAAATATATGGATATTTAATACTAACAGAAACCTTCAAAATAAAGCAGATTTCTTGACTAATATTATTTCAATTGAGTTGATGCATCAGACCAACAGGTTTAACAATGCTTTTTTGACCAGAAATTTCAACATAAGCTAATAAGTTATCCAATCTCATTTTTGTTCGGAAATCAAAATCTATTACCCATGATACCTGGGTTCAGTTCTGAAAATGTGCATCACATTTAAAAAAAATGGCTTTTTACCCACCTACAATTCAGTTGACTCTTCAGGCTGGCTGAAGTCAGTGATGGCCACTTGTGATCTTTCCAGATGAGAAAAATACATTCAGCATTAACTGGTGTTGTGATGTCGAAAGTAGACCAAGGAAAAGAAAAAATTGGAGTATGTTTTTATCAAACGAGAAGTGAGTTATTGCTTCATGAAGCAAATCTTAACCCTTTCGTGCATGGTACCGCAATTTGCATTACATGTGGTGTGGTGTGCCAAAGCACAGGACCTCAAATCGCGTGAATAAGTTTTTGGTCAATTTGCGTTAAATTTTGTAGCGTTCTAGCAGCCACGTGTCTCTCCCGAGGTAAGACCTTGGTAACACTGCAGTGACTCATATGTGCCTGTATGTAGTGATAGAATCTTAGTGTTCCACTAGCAGCCAGACAGCAGGGTCGTGCTGTGTTGTGTTGTCAATTTAAATCTGCCATTTTCCCCCTCCCACTCTATCTTCTACCAATAACAATAATCAGTGTAGCATACCTATTATTTCTGTGTACTGTCCAACACTTTTTTTCATTTTTATTCTGTCTCACCAACATTTGTTCTCTCAACAGCAATACACAATTACTTAGACATACTATCTGTATATTCATTGACTTAATTAGTGGGTATGTACAAAATAATCACAAAATATTTTATAAGCAAATGAAATGGAAAACACAATCTGAGGCAATTTTGTTACAAATTTTGCTGCAGGTGTGTGTCATGTGAATAACTGTATAACAATCATGCCCAAAATCATGACAATATAACAACCAGCTCAAGTGGGTTAAGGGAACCTTTCAAACACTGCTTTTCAACAATAGAAATGACAACCTCCTTAATACTGGTCCAATTTTATCCATTAAAAAACCATTGTGAAGATCATAGCCAGAAAATAATTTGACTAATTACAACACTGTTTTGGGACCCTAGGGATTACTGCAACCATCAGCAAGCACAGTTGCTTCTTATATTTACCTCCATTTGGCATTTTCTATAATCAATAATTACTGAAACATGATCACTGCAGAGCGAGTAAGAGTGAGAAGAATAGCACTGACTGGAATTTCAATTCCCTAGAGCTCTTGTTTTTAAATATTGTCCATAATTGAAATTGAAACCTAGCAGGGAACAAATGTTGAAGGGTAATGAAGCAAAGCATTTCCCCCTCCTCTTCAAACTATTTATGCAGAAAGATGCCACAGTTGCCAAGATTAAAAAAAAAATCTAACCACTTCTCAGTCAGAAAGGCTCCCTTAAAGTCCAAGTGCCTGATTTTGCATGTTCAGCCCTACAATACCCAACTAGATTAAGTGATTTACTGTACATTTAAGGGTCTTGAAGTATCTTCCCACTTCCTATATACTTGTTGCATTATTATATGACTACTACAGGAAGTGCTGATATTAAAATCTTGGTAAACTTTAACAAAAAAAAACAAAAGAATGAACTTCAAATTGCACAATTTGAGAGGTAACCATGATTTTTTTCTCTGAATATTATGTATTCACTGATAAATTTCATTTACTTTGCCTTCAGGACAAAAAATACCTCACCAAGCCATCCCTCCCTCACGCTCAGCCTTCCCCTCCCTCTTCCTCTTTCACCTCACTTGATTAAACTATCCTAGCCAGTTATTTGCTCTACATCATCACATGGCCAGAACATCTCAAAGTATTTATCCTACACCTTTCTATCACACCCATATCTTCATGACAATGCTCCATGAATGCCTCATTTGTCAATATTAAAATATGTTGCCTTGAAAGGATGTTTTCTATGTATATGAATGCTTTAAAAAGTGACTTGGAGTACTCACCAATACTCAGAGGATAGCCTGGAAGGTTCTGACACTGCTGCACTGCATTTTCGAGGGAAAAGAGGGGAGAGAGGTGCTGTATTATAAAAATCACTAATTTTCTCAGCTCTTGTACAATTTTTTTTCTAACACAAAACCTTCAGTGAACAGCATTTAAACTTATATGAAATCACAAATAAGTTGTCAGCTACTATTATCACCATAACATTAAAGGCATGATATACTGCTTATATCTTAATGGTCATCTTCTCAAAGTAAAATTAAAAATATTTGTCAGCATTAGCTGATATGCTAGTAACACAAGTTTTATAATGCAGTTATCACATATTTCTCATTTCTTTTGTACTCAATGTTTATATAAATTATTCACTTTTTCTTATTTTCAGTATAAACATTTAAAATTATAACATGAAATTGCACTTGGTGAACACAAACTTCAGTCTCATGGATAACCTAGGACTGAGATTTTAATGTCTAGCATATGCAATTTCACAAGGAAATGATTTAATTCATCTTCTGTTCTAGCAGTCTTGTTCTATATATTACCAGCTTTCATATAGTTTCACCCTTAAACTCCCCAAATATTCAGCTCTTGGTAAGAATCACTTGAAATATGTATATAGAAAAAAATTCAATATTTTCTGATTTTCCAGTAAAAACGTAAAATTATAAAATTAACAAAATTTTCAATGAAATTGCATTAGGTTGAGATGGACTTCACGAACATGGATAAACTAGGTCTAAGATTTTAATGTCCAGGATACTGAAATTCACTTGAAAATTTTTTAAAATTGATGTTCTGTTGCAGCACACACTTTTCCTATATATCACAGTAATAGTCTGTTCTTGGTCAGAATCACTGAAAATATGTATAACCATAATAATGGCACTTTTTTCCAAATTTTCAGATAGAAATTTTGAAATTTATTTTAAAAATCACTGTATTTCCAGTAAAAGTGGAGAATTAGGACTACACACAGTTCACTCCCAGAGATAAACTAGGTATGAGATTTTAATGTCCAGCATATTGAAATTCACTTGAAAATTAATGATATATAAATGATGTTCTGTTGTAGCACACATTAAATAGTCCTTTTCTATATATCATCACAATAACAGCCGGTTCTTGGTCAGAATCACTTGTAATATGTATATACATAATAGTCACTTCTGCCTAGTTTTCATTAAAAAATACTAAAATTTAGTTAAAGAAAAAACTGAATTTCCAATAAAATTGGTGAATTAGGACTACACAGAGTTCACTCACATGGAAAATCTGGGTTTGAGAACAAAATTTTTCACCTCCTTATATTCACTATTACTGGACACTTGGAGGTTGAAACTGAGAAGAAAAAAAAAATCTCTGTTATTTGCAATTCAATTCAGAGCAAACATGGACTACAATTAGTCCAAGAATGAGTGTCAAGTCTCATGCTGTGGGAAGTGTTCAGTCTCTACTCAATGTCTGAAAAATTATGGAATGGGTTAAAGTATCAAGTTTTTGTTTTTCTGTAAATAGGATCATACTACATTATATGAGATGTTACATTACATGAGACTAACCTGCTTCATTTTGATGTCTAACCTTGTTCATGCTACATTAGTTGTCTAAACCTGCATCATCCTACACTAGTTGTCTAACCTTCATCATTTTGTTACCATTAGTTGTCTAAACCTTATTCATTGCTACATTAGTTGTCTAAACCTTACTTTTTTGCTACATTAGTTGTCTAAACCTTGTGTACTGCTACATATGTTTACTTCACCTAATTAACACTGCTACATTACTTTACTTCACCTGATTCACATTGCTACATTACAGACTAGGGAGGACACACAATTACTTGAACTGATTCAACTTTTGCTACATAAGATGAATCATAGTTTCCAGTGTTGACAGTTACATTACATTTTAAACCACCACCCCTCCTATAAGAATGCTCCCACAGCCTTGAAAATACCACCAATGGCTTTCTCTCATTGAATTTCATTGGTGCAATTCTTTGTTTGTCATTTTAGAAACTGGAAGTCAGATGTCCACAAGGTTGACACTTTTTCTAAAATCTAATGTAGCACATGAAGGTTTAGACAATTTTTCAATTGCTCCTGTGCCCACAATATTCAGAATCAAATGTAACCCATAACCGATAAACCGCGACTGTGTCCTATTTGTCACTCAGTAAGCGACATTAACTATGCCTGATTGGGTCGTTACCTGGCTAGCCAGTGAGCTAAATATTCGGCCGGAGACAGCTAGCAACTCCACACTAATTGAGACCGACCCACAACTAACCTTTCGTGTTCAGTGACCCAGCGGCCAGCATGAGAGGTGGAAGTGTTGACAGGCCTCTACCCACTGGGGCACAGAGGAGGACTTGCCACTCTCAAAAAGGATAAAAAGAAACATGCATACAAGGGATATAGGAGTATTGAAAAAAAAAATAACTAACTCAGCTGTTGGGGAGTCTCATCAAAGGCCACACTCGTTATGTATAATATAATGATAGAATCGCTTCACTGTACTATGAGTAAAAAAAAAGTGTTGGTGCATATTTGGGGTGAAGCAATATGAAACCTTGCATGAAAACGCTAATATATGCGTGCTACCAAATGGATGGCAGACTTAACATTTCGGTGAACATCGATCACCCCTTGCTATGATTATTTACAGTATATACATATATATATATATATATATTATGCAAGGCAGAAGGAACCAAAGGCCACAGGCCTGCATACTGTTCCTTCTAAGAAAAAGCAAAAACAATACAATAGAGAGCCAAATTCAAGATTCATTCAATTTGAGATGCCTGGACACACTGTGTTTGAAAGACTGGAGATCATAGGAAGTAGGAACTACTGACAGAGGAAGACAGTTCCAGAGTTGATCAGTTGCATAAATGAATTACTGGGAGTAATGTTTAACTCTTGGATTAGAGAGTTGGACAGAAAAGGGATGAGAGTTTGATGGTAGACGGGTACTACGTGCCCGTCGTAGAGGTGGAGGGATGCAAGCAGACTGTTCAGAGGAACAGTGACCATTGAAGTAGTGATAGAAAAGAGTTAAAGATGCAACAGTGCGGCGAAGAGACTAAGGTTGAAGGAAATCAGTAAGAGGAGGAGAGTTAATGAGACGAATAGCCTTTTACTCCACCCTATTGAGAAAAGCTGCATGTAGGGAGCTTCCCCACACATGAGAGTTGTACTCCATACACGGGCGAATAAAACCCGTGTACAAGGTCAACAACTGTGCAGGGGTAAAGAAAGTTCGGTATTGGCTTAGCACACCTAATCTTTTGGAAGCAGATTTCACAAGAGATGTAATATGGTCTTTCCAAGACAAATCCCGAGAGACTGAAACCCCATGCATGTTCAAGGATGATGCAGGGTATAACTGTTCATTATTAAACATTAGTGAGCAATCCTGAGGAAGATTTTGTTGAGTTGATTAGTGTAAGAAGTGAGTTTTTTATGCATTAAAATAACAAGATTATTTTTACCCCAATCAGAGATACGAGCCAAGTCAGGCATTAGGTGAGCCATAGCCTCATCCCGTTTTTGTTGAAGTAACTGCTGAGATGGACGCTGCAGGAACCAAATGGAAAGGTGAAAAGTGGAATCATCAGCATATGAGTGGATAGGGTTAGATGTACAGCTTAGAAGGTCATTGATGAATGAAAGGAAGAGAGTAGGTGATAGGACAGAGCCCTGAGGAATACCACTGTTGATAGGTCTAGGAGACGAACGATGGCCGTCTACAGCAGCGGCTATAGAACGACCAGAAAAAAAGCTAGAGATGAAGGCACAGATAGAAGGATAGAAACCATAGGAGGGCAGTTTGGAAATTAAAGATTTATGCCAGTCTCGATTGAAAGCCTTTGAGATGTCAAGTGAAATGACAAAGCTTTCGCCAAAGTTCCGAAAGGAGGATGTCCAAGAGTCTGAAAGGTAGGTGAGAAGATCGCCAGTGGAGCATCCTGAAGGAACCCATACTGACGATCAGAAAGAAGGTTTGACAGGAAAGATGCTTTAAAATTTTTCTGTTAAGAATTGACTCAAAAACTTTTGAGGCACAGGATGTTAAAGCAATTGTATGATAGTTAGAGGCTTGGGAATGGTCACCTTTCTTTGGGACTGGCTGAATGAGAGCAAACTTCCAGCAAGAAGGAAAGGTACAAGTTGACAGACAAAGGCGAAAGAGTTTACCTAGGCAGGGTGTAAGCACAGAAACACAGTTTTTGAGGACAACAGGAGGGACTCCATCAGGACCATATGCCTTTTTAGTATTGAGGCCAGTGATGGCAGAAAACACATCAGCTGAAGAAATTTTAATGTCAGTCAAGAGGATGTAAGAGAGGGAAAGCGATGGAGGAATAGCACTGGAATCATCTAAGGTGGAATTGGAGGAGAAAGTCTGAGCGAAGAGATCTGCTTTATCAGTAGAAGAAATAGCTACAGAGCCAACAGAGAAGAAAAGAGGAGGGAAGGATGATGAGGTAAAGTTGTTATAAAGGTTTTTGGCAAGGTGCCAGAAGGAGCGAGAAGAATTTGAGTTGGAGAGTTGGGAACATTTAGCAGAGCGAAGAACAGACTTAGCACGATTCTGTCAAGTCCCAGGGATTTGAACCAGGTGTAGACCCACAATGTAGCAAAATTTCTCATAATGTAGCAATGAACACCAATAGACCATGATTTGGCCAAAAAGTTAACATTCGTGAAGTGAACATTTTTGATCTAATGTAATTTACATAAGATTTGTGAACAGGGATTAGACAAATTTACCTTGGGGCCCGATCTAATGTCACTGACAATGAACATCGTCTATGCAGCATCAAAACTGTCTTATGTAGAGTGTCTAAATTTTTCAGGCCATTTTACTTGAAAGTTTCATGAATATGTTAAGTCAGAGATTTGTTATTTATCATAGAAATGTAATGTATCAGAATGTAACAATCATGGCTTCATAAGGTGTATCACAGTAATGAAATGTATCATTGAGAAACCATCTTGGCTATGCAAGAATATTTTTTAAGGAATGATTATTCCTAGTACTTCCAATATGATAAGGTATTTTCTGTGCATTTGAAAAACAGCAACTTGCTCAGGTCTGTAAATTTATTTTTATTCAAGATCTCTCAGTTTTATATGTACAATTTTAGCTGACTTTTGGTCATATGTATGAATCTCTGTCCTGTTTTGAGATCAATCCTTGAAGGAGAGATATTTTTGTCATTCTTTTATCATAAATTGAAACAAAATTGCATGTGATAAAAAGGAATCAGCTGATGTCAATGCTGACAAAACGATGCTTTCAGGGCATATATGAATGACAAGACAGATGAAGATATTTTTGAAGCTGTATTATAATATATGGCAATGAATCACTCCATTAAAAAAAATCAGATAATTTTATTGCTGAGAGAAAAATTACACATTTCAGATATATACAAGTGAAATCAGTCTTTGGGTGAAAGATACTTTTGAAGTTGTACTGTTGGCAGTTCAACAAAATATTCACATGTTAAGGAATAATAACGTGTACCATCCCCCTTATATGTATATGTGCATGTATTATATCTCCCTCACTGTATACCCCCCACTGTATTCCACCCACCCCCACTGTATCCAGAATCGCAGCGTATGCAGCGTTTCCCAGGCACGCCTAGCCAAACAGCTCCATATGTTTCGACTCTAGTCCAGTCGAGGGCTGACAATCTTGGAGGTAACACCTATATTTCTGTGTTCCACATTAAAGGCCGTAAATAGCTACTCCAGGACTTTCCTTCAACCATCAAGAGAGAGGTGTTACATTTTTGGTAGCAGCTGTGATCGACCCTCGTTTCCAAACGCCTCCTACAGTGATTTAGTGCCTCCAACAACTACTAAATGCGCCACCTCTGACGGCCTCGCCCTCTCGCCCTCGCTCTCGTGGCGTAATACAGGCTCTGCATACAGGTGTCCAATACCCCTCCCCAGTGCCGTTCTCTACATCGACCACAACCCCACACAGGCCGCGACAATCGACGCCGCAGCCCTCAGCACCTGTTCCAGGCACCTGTTCCGACACCTTTTCATCTGCCGGTGGCCCTCTCCAGTGTCTGCCATTCACTCTCTGCATCTGCCACGTCACTGCGCTCTGCCACATTTGCCACTCGCCAGCTTTGCATCTGCCTGTGGCGACATTTGTCCACCCCCGAGTGCCTCCCATCTGCTTCCGATTAAATACCCACGACCGCGCCCCTCCACCCTCCTATTCACGTATCGGCTCAAGCCCAGCTAGACGCTCCACCTCTTCCAAGACTCATCCTACATACCTACTACAAGCCGTATTCACAACCAGTCTCATCCACCGCTCCCGCCTGCCTCTGACGTCATCGTCGTCTCCCGCCAGCTGATACACCTCGCCTGACATCTACCCCCTCTTCACTTCGTTCACCATTCAGCTGTGTAACTATACTAGTGTATCTTCATCCACCCATCTGACTTTCTATAGAGATTATCCTCTGATCTTCTCTACAGATTGTGTGTTATTGTCATAATTCATCTCCACCCCTCACTCCATTCTCACCTTCACCACCAGATTTATCCTTCATCTCCCATCTCACCTACTATTTATTGCACATCCCATTCCATCATCTCCATACATATCCATTTCCATACTCATGGTACCTTTACTCATCATCACCCTGTAAATATATTTATCACTCCTCATCTCTCATTCTCTATTGTCGCCAGACTACATGTCATACTTTGCATATACGGACCTTACTCCCTACACTCTCAGTCGAGACCCAACCAATGATCACACCCCACCAGCCGAGGAGGATTCAGTGACCCATTTACGTAGCGGACGTGCATACCACCGCCCTGCCTCACCACCCAACACTTCATTACTCCCCTCCCCACACCCTTCCCATCCAGATAACTCATCTTCAACTCCTCTACCTACACTACCTGATTCTCTCCTTCCTTCTACCACTCTCGTCAACTTTCCTGCCCCACTTCACCTCTCGTCTCCTTTACACTTAACTACCACTACTTTCTCTCTCTCTCATACCCACATCACTTCTACACTTCCAACTATGACCCAACCGACCCCTACTCCCCAGTCTATCTATCTCGACGATACCAATTGTCCCATATTTACCGGCGAGGACTCCACTTGGTCTGTTTATGATTTTCTCAGAGAGGTCGAAACCGACATCCACAATCGGCGGATTACAGATGAAAACCTCAGTCTCTTATCTCATGGGTCACTTACACCAAGGCAAATCAGATATCGGATCCGCGATCCGTGCAGGACATTTTGATGGCGTAACAACCTTTGCTGATTTCCGTAAGGAACTCATAACACTTTGTTGCCAGCATTCAAATGCAGCATCTCTCATTGGGTTCACTAATCTCCTCACCCAGCTGGATGAGGATTTGTGCGTCCCCCCCCAACATGCCAAACTACGTGAAGCAGCCGCAGCCATGAAAGCCACTAGTAGCGAGATTCGCCAATTACTTATAGGCACAAACTGGGTACAGAACGTAAATGGAGCTCCTATGGTTTCACTCGACAACCTTGCAGATTTATTTGGTTACCTAAGATTCCTCCATTGGCTTATTCCTAAACAGAGAGAAACAGCTCTGGTGATCGGCTTCAATCCAGGAGATAAAATAGTTCAGATTACTAAAGCCATCCATGAAAGAACAGGTTCAAACCACATGCGTCAGGCCTCAGACCGACCCTTGCTCTCTCAGGTCTGTCACACTACCACCTCCCCAGACCAATGCCGTTCTCGTTCAGTCACACGAGGCAGACCTGCCACAACTCGTTCTCCAACTGCCAGTCGTCATCAATCTAGCGTCCGGCAGAACAGACAGTCCTCGATCCTTTGCTGGCATTGTGGTACACCTGGACATCGGGCAAACAGTTGCGACCATAAACACACACAGCCTTACTCCCAAACTAGACGGCATACACCTTCCCGTTCGCATCGCCCTACATGCAAATATCACAAGACTAGTACGACACACACTACCGACGAGTGTCGTTACCTAAATCGCCACCAGTCGGGGGAAGCGCCGCGCCCCTATCGGACCAACATGACGTAGCAACAGAACACCAACTCCCCATCCGCCATGTAGGACCTATCACTTCCTCAGGTCTAGTCATTCTAGGACGGACTAATGACATACCAACGTCGTTCTTCATGGACACCGGATCAATAGTAAACTTGATTTCTGATACCTCCTTAGACATCATTCAATGCCACCGCAATTGCGTCAGTTTCCTTGAACCGCCAGACATTCGCTTATGCGGTGTCGAGGGCTCACAGTTTAAGGTCAAGGGAAGAGCCACTTTAGAAGAACAAATAGACCTCGCCTTGCTCCCTTTCCCAATAGAATTTCATGAAACTAATGGCTTGAAATATCCAGCAGATGCCCTTATTGGCTTACCCACCATGGCACAACACTCCATTGCATTATTGCCTGCCTGTAGTAGTATAGACATTTCTGGGTTCCCAGTCTACAGTATGAAATGTCCCCATCCTGTCCTGCCAGTAACTTCAGTCGTTCAGTCCCCCCTGACTATCTCACTCCCTAAGAGTCCAGAACAAGCCGAACCGTCATCATCATCATCATCACTCGAGAATACAGCGATCATTCCCTCGCTGACTGAGAGCAAGGTACCACCTGCTGCATCCCCTCAGCATTCAGAAAAGGCTCCTCCAGCCTCCTCTAACGACAGCACTACAGCTGACTCAGACATGTCTCAGTTACCTACCTCACAAAGTCTAACTGATGTTCTAACTGATGTTCTCCAACACACAGAGACAAGGCTTACAGTAACGAATACGTGCACAATTTTGTTACCGCGTGAGTTCACCAAAGTTTCTGTTCGTGTTGTAGGTGCGAAAGAAGGTGTGGATGTACTAACACTACCTGAGACGCATTGTGTGAATGGCTTAACTTATGAGTCAGCCTGGTGCACGATCTTAGAGGACAGTCTGTGTTATCTATACTTGCTCAATGTCACGAATGCTCCACTAAAGCTTAAAAGTGGTGTAAAGATTGGAGATTTCCTGGTATACCCAGCGGCCGTAATGGTGTGCCAGAAATCCTCTATCCCTGCTGATGATGATAGTCTACCGACCGGTATATGTGCCATTAACTCTACAGGATCTGCTCCGACTCGTTCACCTGACCTGCTCTCAAACCTAACTTGCAAGGATTTTCCACAGCATAAATCTCAACTGCTCAACCTTTTGCATGCATACAGAAATGTGGTAGCCTTACCCGGAGAACAAATGGGCAAGACAGACTTAGTCAAACATCACATAGACCTAGTACCAGGAACTCAGCCAATTTACATACCAGCCTATCGGTTACCACACAGCTTGAGAAAACAGACAGATCAGATGGTACAGAAAATGTTAGTTCAGGACATTATCGAACCCTCTGTCAGTCCATGGAATAGTCCTCTTTTCTTAGTCCCAAAGAAGGACGGCAACTTTAGACCAGTAGTGGACTACCATAAGGTAAACTCTGTAACCGTTCCCGACCGTTTCCCGTTACCTGTCCTCACAGATTTGCTAGAATCACTCGGTGAAAATAACGTAGTCTTCTGATCCCTAGACCTCCTCAGTGGATACTGGCAGGTCGAAATGGAAGAATCCTCTCACCCAATTACAGCCTTCAGCACTCCTTCTGGACATTTTCAGTTTAAGAGACTTCCTTTTGGTTTGAGAAATGCTCCTTCAGTATTCATGCATCTTATCCATTCGGTATTTAGTGGTATGATGGGCCACTCTCTTTTTGCTTACCTAGATGACATCATTGTTGTAAGTAAATCAGTCCATGACCATTTTGGCAAACTACAAGTCTTGGAACGCCTTCAGCTAGCAGGCCTGAAAATCAGCCTCAGTAAATGTGACTTCCTGAGAAAGAAAATCAACTTTCTAGGCCACGTCGTCGACGCACAAGGCATTCACACTAATGACGACAAAACTAAGGCGATCATCAATTTCCCCGAACCTGCCACAACCGATGCTGTCAGAAGTTTCCTGGGCCTAAGTGGTTACTATCGCAGATTCACTAAAGACTATGCAAAGATTGCCACTCCTCTAACTCACTTACTAAGGAAGAATGTATCCTTTGTGTGGACTAACGATCAGTCCCAGGCTTTTCAAGCACTAAAGACAGCTCTTGTCAATGCCCCAATTTTAGCATTCCCTGATTATACCAAGTCCTTTCTTCAATGCACAGACGCCTCAGGCGCAGGACTTGGTGCAGTTCTAATGCAACTAGATCAAACATCCAGGAAGCGTGTAATAGCGTATGCTAGTCGCGCACTTACCACTGCTGAACGTAATTACAGTGTCACCGATTTAGAAGCCTTGGCAGTTGTCTGGTCCTTGAAACATTTCAGGGACATAGTATATGGTTATCCAGTGCATATCCAGACAGACCACTTTCCTCTATGCGATTTGTTGAAGGGACGCAACCTCACTGGTAGGTTAGCTAGATGGTCCATCACCATCCAGGGCTTCAATCCCACTTTCCAGTATGTCCCAGGAAAATCGAACGTAGTTGCGGATGCCCTCTCACTTCATGTAGCCGCACCTGTCACGTCCCTGCAGCCCAAGGTCACTGACAGCACAACCTTAACATCAGAGGATGTTCAAAACTCTCAGCGCAAAGATTCCATGTGGTCACAAGTAGTTTATTTCATTGAACCAGGAGATGCCTCGACCTTACCTGCTCTCCCAGTACCACTAGATGAGTTCATTCTCAAAGATGGTCTCTTGTACAGAAAAACATTCCTTACAGGAAAGGATTTGCCAAACAGAGAAGTACACCAACTCGTTGTCCCTACTGACCTGATATCTGCGGTCCTTCACATCGTTCATGATACACTTCACGCATCCCATCCAGGTAAAGACCGATGCTTGCGCCATGCATGTCTCGAGTACTATTGGCCAACCAAGTGTGGCGATATCAATGCGCACTGTGACTCTTTCATCTCGTGCCACCGCCACAAAGGTTCTACCGGCTTAGGTGCACCGCTCTTAAAATATCCGATCCCGTCACGCCCATGGGAAACAGTGTCCATCGATCTTCTAAAACTCCCTCTTACAGAATCAGGTGCAGAGTATTTGTTTGTAACAGTCGACCACTTCTCACGCTACTGTGTCCTCGTCCCCCTCTCAGATAAGACTGCGTAGAGTGTTGCATGTGCTTTCGTAGATCACGTAATTTGCCCGTTCAGTACACCACATACCATTCTCACTGACAATGGTACTGAGTTCAACAATGGCCTCCTGGAGGAGATCTGTCGCCACTTTAAAATTAATAAATGCAATGTCATACCTAACCATCCAGCTTCCAATGGCCTTGTAGAGTGCCACAATAGAAAAATCTTAGAGTGCCTCAGACACCTAGGCTCCCATAGTTTGACATGGGATGACTGGATTCCCCAAGTGGCATCCTCAATCATTAGCTCCATCAATGCTTCCATTGGCGAATCTCCCTTCTTTGTTCTCTTTGGTTTTGACAAACACCTACCATACACCCTGTTATCCTCATAGCCAGATCCAATCTATAACATGGATGACTATGTCAAAGTAAAATTGGCCAACTTCCAAACAATCCATCAGTATGTTACATCCAAAATCGCTTCATCTAAGGAGGACATGATAAGGCGCCAACATAAATCTGCCTCTCCTATCACTATCGACATCGGTGATCTAGTCTATGCTCATTCCCATATGCGTACCTCTAAATTGGATGACAAATTTACTGGACCCCATCGCGTACTGAATAAACAAGCCAACAAGTATCACATCCAAGACCTCTCCACTACAGACACTAAGTGGGTCCATGCTGACGATCTGAAACGTGCTCCACGGGGCCTAGTGTTGGAAGAATCACTTGCACAACCTACTGCTCTCCCTCCTACTTCCCAAATCCCTCACTCTACCCCATCTCCACCTATCCAGTCTCCTTCCTCTCCACCTACACCTACTCATTCATCCATCAATCAGTATCGATCCAAACTGCGTTTCGACCATCAACCTCTCCAGGAACTCTCCCATTAATTCTCACCTAATCTTCTAGTTATGATGTTAGCGGTCTACCTGCTGGCAGTGCTGACCCTCCTAGGGTCTGGGTCGGGTGAGGACGATGGTGGAGTACGTCCCGGGGCTTTGGTCGGCTCGGGAGGCGAGGTAATGCTGATTGAAGATGTAGTCTCCCTGCGCTACGATCTTGCGCCCTTGGCCGACGTAGCCATCGCCCTACCTGCCTACGCGCACCAGCTCCACAAAATCAAGACCCACCTCACAGCCCTCATGGGGAAACACAACCCAAATCAGTATTTATATCATCTTTTCCTCCCACTCTCCTGGCAGTTGCAATACATTTCTCGTAAATTCACTGAGCTCAATGACACTTTCTCCATTCAGCCACCTGTAGGTCGTTCTCGTGTGAAGCGAGGTCTCTTTGACCTCGGAGGTGAGATTCTCAGCGGATTGTTTGGCGTCGCTACAGCCCGTGACCTTTCCGGCTTCAAATCTGACCTAGCTCATTTAGCTTCCGCCCTAGAATCTCAACGCCGAGTCATCAAAGTCTAACACACAATGTTACAGAAGATTACAACCCATCTAAATGAAGTAACTTCCGCTCCCACCAACTTCACTGACATCTTACACCAACACCTCTCCAATCTCAATGTTCTTTCTCAGTTCTTTTATCTCAAACTCAACATGGATAATCTCCAACTAGCCATTGACTCTCTACTCATTCAGGTCACTGCCTTGGTTTGTATCCTAGTCGATGCTATTAATGGGCGTGTTACTGCAGACTTAGTACCTATCTCAGCTCTCCGCTCTGTATTGGACTGGGCTCACTCTACTTTCGGTTTAACACCAGTACTCCCCTACTCCTCTCTCGAATATTAATATCCAGTTCTTGAGGCCACTCTTCTCACCACATCCGTCGTCGTCCATATCCCTCTCCGTTCTGCCATCACCTTCAACCTTTTCCACATCATTCCCTTCCCCTTCCATTACAACTCCTTATTGCAAGTCTCTGTTCCTTCAGAATATTTCCTCCTATCCCATGACCACCTTTCTACCACCGACCTTCAGCAGTGTTCCTCCCTCACCCCTACCTCTCGTCTCTGTGCTGCCCACCTTTTCACTATCTTCCCTAGCAGCGCTACACCCTGTGAGTCTGCTTTAGTTTGTCTCCATTCCATATACTCGGCCTGTTCCTTTGTTCCAGCTCCTGTACTCCCAGTCCACCATGCTCTCCTCAACCACATCCAGTATTTCTTCTTCACTGTTCCCATCTCTGTCACCATCATGTGTCCTGGTACTTCAGTCTGCTCCGTACCCGCTCGTGGTCTCTACAAAGCACCGGACTATTGTACCGTCAAATCAGTCAGTCATCACTTATGCCACTCGCTATCACCAATCAGTCCGTAAACACTCCTATGACATCTTCCAACCGATTGACATACCTTCCAACCTGCCGTCTCCTAACATTACCGTTATCTCCCCCAACATGCATATGCTAACATTCCTCAACGACAGTGACTTCATTATGGATCAATTTACTCTGGCCCGCAGCCGTTCATGGGTTCATCCAACCGTTGTGTTTCCCCCTGTGGTCATCTCTTTCATAGGTTTTCTACTCCTCATCTGTGCAGTACACTGTTGTGTCTGGAAAATGGAAACCAGACTACAGGAAATCAGACTTGCTACTGGCCTAGTACCCCCTACCCAGGATTAAGTGCCCTCCATTCAGTGACTGCCTGTGCCACCTGATAAGTTGCATAACCTGTGGCCAGAAACAGTACCACCAGCAAATGTTGACATATCTCTGATACATTAATGTGTGACAACTAGCTACTAACAGAAAAAAAATGATAGACGTGTGTACCCTATATCTCGAGTGTTATCTACAGTACTTAGAAAGATATCTGAACCTGCATGACCACATACTCTATATACTTCTTGTATCATATATCAACATGACTATGTGTATCTTATATCAACATACCTCCCCTTGTTCCAGTGTATATCACTAGTCTCCAACCCCTTGACATGGCCATGTCCTCCCTCCATCCCCTGTATCATACTTACTCCCTCCCATCCCCTGTATCATAATCCCTCCCTTCTTCCCCTGTATCATACTCCCTACCTATACAAATCTCCCACCTCCCTTAGTCATATGAAACACCCCGAATACCTTCTCTCTAGTGTCAGAGGACACCATCTCAACCACCCAGGGGAGTATTGTACCATTCCCCTTATATGTATATGTGTATGTATTATACCACCCTCATTGTATACCCCCCACTGTATTCCCCCCACCCCCACTGTATCCAGAATCGCAGCGTAAGCAGCGTTTCCCAGGCATGCCTAGCCAAACAGCTCCATATGTTTTGACTCTAGTCCAGTCGAGGGCTGACAATCTTGAAGGTAACACCTATATCTCTGTGCTCCAAATTAAAGGCCGTAAATAGCTACTACAGGACTTTCCATCAACCATCAAGAGAGAGGTGTTACAAACGAGATATTTTATTACTGACAAGGGAATGATCTCTTACAGGTAGTACAAAGATGAAAACAGTAATTGAGGAAGAAGTATTTATGTTTCAATCAATTGGAAAGAAACACCACGTAAAAGAGTCAGATATTTCTAATGTTGACCAGGAAATGATCCATTCCATGTACATAGAATTACAAACAGTCATTGATGAAGAATTATTTGTGAAATTCTTTTATCACAACTTGGGGAAAAATCACCTGTCAAACCAAACCACATAAATTTAATGCTGACATGAAAAAGATCCATTGTAGTAGTAATCTCTTTACTATTCAGATGCATCACTATTCAGACATCGTGGGCTGTCCGACCCCCAAAATCCCCCAAAATTAAAAAAAAATCCGAAAAAATCTGATTTTCAGACCGCATCAGTTTGAATTTCCCGCGCCGATAGACTGTTCTCGCACGTCGTGCCTGTCTGTATGTCTGTCTCATTTCACGCTCCGCACCTGGCTCGTAAACACGCTCTGAAAATTGCGGCTGAAGTGATTGCTTTTGTGGTGATACCCTACCTCCTGCAGGGCTTGATGCTGCTCTTCACCTTCTTCATCATGTGTGTGATAATGGCCCTGCCACCTGAGAAGAGGAAGAAAGTGGTTCTGACTATGGAGAAGAAGAGGGACTTGTATTGGAAAAGGTGGACGCTGGGTGGATGACATCACGTATCTACGTGAATTCAACCTCCATCGCTCCACTTTGTTTGATATCAAGAAGCCCCGAGACAAACTACAGCAGTACACGGATGATTTCACTTTGAAGACCAGACGAAACGTGGAAAGGAAGGTGATGTTTACTCCTAAGTATGCTGAGATGGAATAAATTCTCCAGGACTTGTCACTAAACCACACAGAAATTTACTGTTATGTACAGTGCAGTGAAGTGATGTGATGCAAGGTATGCGAAAGAAAATGTTGTGGAAAGTGCTTAAGAAGTGATGGTAAGAAGTGCTGGTGAGTGTAAAGTGCACCGGAGGTGCTAAGGTGTCAGGTGCAAGGACTTCCTGTCAGAGTCTCAGATGATCGAGCAGGTTGTACGTAAGGATGGTGGCTTCATTTTCGTAAGTACCCTAACTTCATCAAAATTACTTGTTTTGTTCATTCCATATCAATAATCTCATATATAAACAGTGTGAAAGATGATTTCCATAATGCTTTTCATGTCTAACCTGTTTCATCATGCTGCAAATGGGTTAAAAATTACCCTAAATGTTAATCATAATTTCCTGCTTTCAATTTAATTTTTTCATGCATCGTTTTAAAGTGCACCAGCCATGAAAAAGGCGAATGCCAATGATTCGTGTGCAAGATGATTACCATAAAGATTTTCATGTCTAACCTGTTTTCATCATGCTGTAAATGGGTTAAAAAATTACCCTAAATATTAATAATAATTTCCTGCTTTCAATTTATTTTTTTCATGCATGGTTTTTATGTGCACTAGCTATGAAAAAGGTGAATGCCTTTGATTTGTGTGCAAGATAATTACCATAAAGATTTTCATGTTTAAAATGTTTTCATCATGCTGTAAATGGGTTAAAAAATTACCCTAGTTGCTAATCATAATTTCCTGCTTTCAATTAAATTTTTTCATGCATGGTTCTTAAGTGCATCAGCTTTGAAAAAGGTGAATGCCATTGATTTGTGTGAAAGATGATTACCATAAAGATTTTTATGTCTAACCTGTTTTCAGCATGCTGTAAATGGGTTAAAAAATTACCATAAATTTTAATCATAATTTCCTGCTTTCAATTTAATTTTCTCATGCATGGTTTTTAAGTGCACCAACTATGAAAAAGGTAAATGCCATTGATTTGTGTGAAAGATGATTACCATAAAGATTTTCATGTCTAACCTGTTTTCAGCATGCTGCAAATGGGTTAAAAAATTTCCCTAAATGTTAATCATAATTTTTTGCTTTCAATTTATTTTTTTCATGCATGGCTTTTAAGTGCACCAACTATGAAAAAGGCGAATGCCAGTGAATTTCATGTCCGGTCATAACCTAGCCTAACCTAACCTAACCCTTTTTTGGTAACAGTTTGCATCATTTACTGTATTTGATGTTTTGTATCCAATAATTTAGTGCATAAAATGAGTGATAAAATGATTTCAAAGTCTGATATTTACTTAAACTATGCTGGCAAGTTCTGACCACCTATGCCTTACTCACCTCTAAATCATCATTTTTGGGTTAAAATTCAATTAATTCATGCTTTGTGCGCATTATTTATGTGAAAAGGGACCTAAATAAGTGCTTTACATGTCTGGTACGGAGGTAGGAAGGTAGTTTTCTGATTTAGGTTAGTGTCGGGAAGCCGACATGCATCCCCTCGGGCAGATGTAAGACACACAGCGGTGACAGGTGTGCAAGTGACACCGCCTGCCGGAAGTGAGTTTAGGAGAAACGCGGACAGGGGAGAAAGAGTAGATTCGATAGATTCTGTGTACAGCTGTGGGCAATAGGGAGATGGAATAAGGAAGAGAGGTTGAGAGGAAGAAATAAATAGAGGAAGGAGGAGAGAGAGAGAGAGAGGAGTAGTGCGGGTGGTGTTGGTCGAGTTGTTTACACAGGAAAAGTGTTGGCTAGGCAGTTCAGACCGTGAGATCGTAAGCTGACTACGGGATTTTGCGGCGTGAGAACCGAGCTGACACAGCGAGTCTGATAGGGCCTCTACGGTGGATGAAGCGGGTGACATGTGGGTGACGGCGCTGGGTGAGTGGGTGAAATCATCACCCACCACACCCCACATGACCCGCTGGCAAACATCGGCAACCTTCTGAGGCCAGAAAGGGGTACAGACCTCAGTTCAGACTAGAGCCTGGGGGAGAGCAGACATAGAGCCTGGAGGCAGCCTGGCGCGCTTGGTGCAGAGACGTCGCTGTATAGCCGAGAGTAAAGTTCCAGGGAGTCAGCATGCGAGCATTACTGGTAGTAAGTGAAAGTACATGCTTTGTGACCGCGGGTATAACCGACAAGCAGTGCTATTTATTTGTCTGTCGTCTGGGAACTAGTAAGGACTCCTAGTTAGAAAACGGAAGGAGTCTAAGAACTAGTAAGGACTCCTAGTTAGAAAACGGAAGGAGTCTAAGAACTAGTAAGGACTCCTAGTTTGAAACAGAGGGAGTTAAGATTTTAAATGTTTAAGTGTGTTTTTCTTATACTGATGTAACAGTGATTTCATATATATGAATGAGTAAAGAGTGCTATATATATATAACAGCACTAGTGATTTTTTACAAGACTGGCTTTGCTTTATTAAAATAGTGTTAATATTCAAGTGATTTAAGAGTAGACGTGTATGTGCGGTTTTTAGGTACTTATGCACG
>JAGKTI010015063.1:0-20922 GCA_018397915.1 Birgus latro | reverse complement strand
AATCTATCAGTTTCTTTAAACAATGGCAAATCTATCAGTTTCTTTAACCCATTAGCGCCCACTGTCCTTAATATAGGACGGAACTGGGCATTTTCAAAATTTAATATAGTAGGACGCCACGGGGAAGGGACCTATGAGCTTCGCGACTATGAGCCGACAGGCGGATGGTGGTACGCCCAGCACCCTTCCAGCAAAATCCCTCGCACAGGAGGTCTGGGAGCCAATGGGTTAATTTAGCAAATCCCCTCTCTAGCTGAAGCCGCTGAAAACCCACCAATTAAGATATAAACTCGCCCAAAAAACCACCCAACCGCCAATGTAATTTTACCCGCCAACCTCAGTTAAATACCGCCCAATCTGGCAGGAAATCCGCCAACCTGGCAACTCTGGATACTGCTTAGCGTTCCACTCAGCAAAGTAAAGTACAAAACTCGTAAGTGCAGTACTGCTGGATGAAAAGCAGTGCGTATCAAAATCATGATGAGTAAAACAATGAATTATTTAAAATAGAGTGAATGACCGATCAAAATTTTGTCACTAACATCACAAGTAGGAAGTAGTACAATTTTCTCAGTGTCGAGTGCAGAGTGAAATTTGAATTTCTTTTGTAGTATGTCGTCTCCAAAAATATCATTTCTGTTACTGACCTACCATCGTTATACTTTTGATTTGTTCCATCTCAAGACGTTTGTTCGTTATTTTACACATGTATTTTGTTTTTCTGAAAGGAAATGGTAAATATTTTATTACTGCTGGGTATAGCAATATTCTCAATGAAGTTTTACATAAGTAAAAACTCAGTATCACCTAGTAACGTTTCCCTGTCAAGATATGGACATTTCCCTGATCTTTTACACATGTGTTTTGATTTACTGGATGATCAGGATAAAGACTCATTACTCTTGGGCACAACAAAAGCTGATTAGGTTAAACTTCCTTTAGAATAATTTGCTTCACCTAACAATGACGCCGTCGGACGGGTAGTCATTTCCCCGACAAAACATTAGACGTTTCCCTGAGTTTAAGACGTTTCCCTGGTGTTTTATAAATATACTTTACTTGACTGAATGCATGTGATAAAGAATAGTTACCATGCGCCAACATAAGTGCTGAATATGATGACAAAATTCATTATGAATCCCTTCACGACCTCACACTGACGAGTCGATCGTTTCCCCGTCAAAACATTGATAGGTTAGGTTAGGTTATGATCGGTTACCCACTCTTTATGCTTACACGACGTTTCCCAGCTATTTTGTACATGTATTCTAATGTACTGCATGTAATAAGGCAGAGTGATTACTGTAGAGAACAGACATAACTGAATTTTAGGACAATTGTGGATCACTTGCATGACCTTGTCTGGTAGTTTCCCTGTCAAAGACTGGTTAGGTTAGGTTATGGACGGTATTCGTAAAATACATTTTCTTGCTTTGTTGCTGTTATTCTACAAGTGTATTCTAATTTGCTGAATGATTATGAAACAGAGTTATTACCATGGGGGCACAGCTGCAGCTAAATTTTTGACAAAATTGGGTTAGGTTATGATTGGCTTTCCATTTAATTTGCTTACAGAACAACTTTGCGGTTATTTTGTACATACATACCCACTAATTTACTGAATGAATATACTGGTAATGAAGCCTCGTTACCATGGAGTAGAGCTGCAGCTGAATGTTGAGACAACATTATTTGCAAATCGCTTCCATCACGTCACAAAAGATTATTCTTAGGTTAGTGTGGCATACTGTTCTCTGCATTTTTTCATCAGCAAAACAGCCACAGTATTTGTAACCGTAAAACTCTATCTATCTATCTATTGCCAGATGCCTCAATCCCGAACGGGGTGGCCACAAACAAATCGCCTCCATGTCACCCTGTCCCCTGCCATTTCACTACCACGCTCCCAACTCACACCCCCCTCCCTCACATACCTCTCCACTCCATCCCATCCTTGGCCCCCCCCCCTTCTCGCCCCCTCCACCCCACTCACACACACTCCCCCCGCCAATCCCCCACTCTCCACACGCCCAAACCACCTCAACGTGTTTCTCCTAACGCTTCCCATCACGTCCCCAACCACACCACAACGCTCCCTCACCCCCCCACCCGCTAGTCTATCTCTCCATGCGACTCCACATGCTCCTCTCAAACAACTCACTTCCACCGCTCTCACTTCCGACTTCCGCCCCTCCAACAGGGCCCAAGCCCCACCTCCACATGTCAGAGCTGGCATCACAACACTGTCATGCAACAACTTTTTCACTTCCATGCTCACCTCTCCGCTTCCCATCACCGCCCTCAACGAACCAGCAGCCTTCCTCCCGAGCACCTCACCCTCCAGACCACCATCCCTACTCATCACACCGCCCAAGTACCTAAATTCACTCACATTCTCCACTTCCTTCCCATCCAATCCCACTGCACACTCACCGGCTCCACCCCTCCCAAAAACCACCACTCCACTCCTCCCCACACCCACCCCTAGATTCCGCTTCTCACACACTCTCCCAAACTCATCCACCAAGCCCCGCAGCTCCCCCCTGTCCCCACCCAACAACACAGCACCATCTGCAAACAACAGCACAGGGAGCCTCCAGACACCGCCCCCCCTCACCAGGGCCACTCCAACATCCACCGCCAGACCCCGCATCTCCCCCATAACCCCATCCATACACAGACCGAACAACCATGGAGACACGACACATCCCTGCCTCAATCCAACCTTCAAATGGAAAGACTCACCCAGCTTGCCACCCACACGCATTGCAGCCCCAGCACCCTCACACACACTCTTCACTGCCCCCAACAACCTCCCATCCACTCCATATACTCCCAACACCCTCCACAAACCTTGTCTATCCACCCCACCACATGCCCTCTCCAGATCCACGAAGGCTGCACACAACCTCCCGCCCCTCTCTAGAAACTCTTCCACTAAGGATCTAAGAATGAACATCTGGTCCACACAACCTCCTCCCTTCCCAAAACCCCCCTGCTCCTCTCCAACTAACTCCCCAGCAACTTCCCCAACTCTGTCAACAAGCATCCCACCATATACCTTTTCCAGCACACTGAGAAGGCAAATGCTCCCATGATTACCACACACTGCTCTTTCCCCTTTTCCCATGTACAGAGGAATAACTATACCTGACCTCCAATCCTCCGGGACTCCACCCCCCCCCCCCCCCATCAGCACCCCCTCCACCTCCACCCCCCTACTATCGCTCCCCCATGCTTCAGCACCTCACCACACACTCCACCAACTCCCGGGGCCCTCCCCACCCTAACTTTCTTCATTGCTTCCACCACCTCCATCCCGGTGATCTCCCCCTCTCCCCCCACAACCCTCCCCCTCCCCGCCACTCCCCAGCCACCCACACTTGCACCGCTTTCACTCTCTATGTTCAACAGTTCATCAAAGTGCTCTCTCCATCCGTTCACCCCCTCTCCCCTTTCCACCAGCATTGCACCATTTTCATCTTTCTCACCCCCACCGACTTGTTGTTGGCACCCCGTCCAGCTCTCCCCACCTCCTTCCAGAACACCTTCCTACATTCCCTCCACCCTGCACCCAAACTCCCTCCAAACCCCCCATCCACTCTCTTCCCACTCTCCCCCACCAATCCCCTCACCTCTCTCCTCCTCACTACACACAACTCTCTCGTCCGTCTCCCAGCCCCCCCGTCGCCCCCGCTCCCCATCCACTCACTATATGCCCTCCTCTCCTGTGCCACAGCCTCTCTCACCTCTTCAGTCCCCCACGTTGTTCCCCGAACCCCCCCTCGTCTCCTCCTCACCCCACACACCACCTCTCACACACAAACTCTGTTATATTTGACCGATAAGTTATGGCTGAATGGCGGAAAACGTCCGATGGGAAGATGTTTAAGAGAAATTGTTTGTATGTGAGAAAAGGGAAGTCAGGGATTATCACTATTAAACATCAGCATCTTTCTAATTTCTAAGTAACAAAGTATTGCAAATATTTTCATTTCTGCGCTAGTGATCTTGCATAGGCTGTTTGTCTGTGGCGTAACATCTGCAAATCTATCATTATACTGTAATATTATTTCAACTTGGTCTTATTTTCTTATATTAATTCGTTGGAAATGTCACACATAGGCCCAATATAGGTTTTCCTTCCTGTTTCTGTATAATTTATCGCCATTCATATTCTCCCTAGTCGTTTTTGTTGTGCGGGCATCTTGACTGAGTAAAATGAGAAGCACTTAAGTAACCTCATCGGGGGTACTTAAGTTTGTCGTCTACAAAGTGTACTTAAGGCCAGTAAGGATTTTGGCAGGTATCACTTAAGTATTCTGCCCTTAAGTGCAACTCGTGAAAAATTTCGTCTGCTAAGTATACTTAGCGACACTAAGTATTTTTGATGGTACCGGCCCAGTTCTCTAAAAGACCATAACTTTTCCCTTCTCTTCATTCTCCTTTAGACTCCATTTCCTACTTACACCCCCCAAACTCATTCACCAAGCCTTGCAGTTCGAATTCATCCAAACATTCATTCGCACATTCATCCCCACATTCTTTCCTCACTTAACAATATCATCAGCAAGCAACAGTTCAGAAATTTTCCACACGTTTCCCTCCCTCATTAGGCACTCAGTATATTCACTTCCCTACCTATTATCTCTTATAGCTCTATCCACATACATTTTGAACAACCACAGAGACATGACAGAAACATGATACAAGGAGACATGACACAAGATATGACAGAGGCATGACATACTATATGACACAGAGGCATGACACACACAGACATGACATGTAGATATAAGATTTTTGTCCTTATGCAGATTCATTTCTCATACCCCACTGGCAGAATAAGATAACACTGTGGCCCAGCGTCCTTCCATAGCACTTCTTCATGACTAGTTCCATATTAGTCTTGTTTCAACCAGCATTTACAAAGGAGAGATGGTAATTTAATCCTCAGTTAAACAGAGCATAATTGAATAAAGTCGTCAAAATACAGTACACGCATCCCCCATACTAGTAGGCTGAGCCGGCAACACGCTATATATATATATATATAATATATATATATATATATATATATATATTATATTTATATGAGTAGCCCTGTATTATGGTTTTGTGGGCTGCTGTTACTATGGTCCTGTATTCCTCTGTAATAGCACTGTAACCAAACCCCTTCTCTGAACCAGTATAGCATCAGTTTTAGCATTTTTACAGTACCTGACAAAGTAAAACAATGTCAGTTGTTTGTGTAGCTTATCTGTCTGTGCTATTCATCTAGGTTCTTGAATGAGATGTTGCTAAATGAGCTGTGAAATTTTGCTAAGGATATATGCATGTCATTTTCCAAAGTAGACTCCTGAAAGATGCACACACACGTCTGAAAAAGACTATTTGAGGATAATCTTTGTTGTAAGGATTATTTTGAAGCTTAACTCTCCCAAAAAGTCATATTGCTACTTTTCTTTCATTAAATTCAAGTATTTAGTTTCTCCAGCATTGATTGATTCTTGATAATGAAAATGAGCCTGGGACCACCACAACAGCAGGTATTATCAGCCCAAAAGATCATAAATAAATATGGCAGATAAAAGGACTTCTAATAAGCCATGATGTTTTTTTAATCCAACAATAACAATAGGTGTTTTGCATATACTATCCTACCTGAAATATTGATATTTGTTGTGTTATATTTTTATGCCTATTTTCTTGTATTGATATGTTATTTTTTTTTTTTGCATTTTTATTATTGCCATGTCATAGTCATGTACTGCACAGTCTGCCACAGGAAGAAATATGCCGAAAAATATGCACCTATAGTCCTTGTTTCAAAGATTATAATTGGCAACAGGTCAACTTTGAAATTGCCTTCCTCAGTTTGTATTTCCCTCCTCCTGTGACCTCCAGTCTTTTAAACGTAATGTGTGCAAGAATCTCTAAATTAACGGACCTTGAATTAGTCTTTCTCGTTTATTATTTCTTAAAGCCTTTTGTTTGTTGTCTGCATTAAAAGAAAATAAAAATAAAAAATACTGCCCCAAATAGCACTGAGAAATTAAAAACTAACGAGCATCCCTAGTTAACTATTAATGAGCATCTTGAGTTGTTTCCCTTCATTTATATCCAAGAATAACAAACATTCTGAGTTGACTCCCTTCATTAAACATCCCCACTTGATTGCCTTCATGTATATCAGAGATTAATGAGTTGAGATGTTTTCCCTTCATGTATACGAACATTTGTCATTAATACTGTTTACGTGTTTTGTTAACTTTTTTTTCCCCTGTGGCCGACTGTATGTTTATATATTGGTGTGGGTATGTTTATTGGTGCTTTTTTATTTCTCTTGGTTTATTCTGTAGCCAGTTTGCTTTCACCTGACAGACACATCCCTACCTCAAAGGCTTTTTGAATTTTATACACCCATGATTTAGAGCTGAAGTTACAAAAGTTGGCTGGCTTTGTCAGATGAACACAAACTGACTATAATTATGTATGTGTTGAATTGTATTATTTTATTTCTACTTGTCTATTCTTATTTGCAATAATGTGGGAAAATGTGCCACTGTAGGGTCATCTTCATATATTTAAAGTTGTATGGAAAGATCCAAAGGTAGGTTTTGAATGGCTGTAGTGGCTAGATAGTGAGTATGTAAAGGATTCAATATTTATAGAAAAAAATGAATTAAAAAAACAGGGTGAATTTCATTTGGTTGGAGGTCACCTTTTAATTAATTTGGGCCATTTGTCAGGTGAGAGCTCTAGTACAACTTCCTTGATGGCTTTAATGGCCACAATGCATTAATTTTACTCTGATAAAGTGCAGTCAGACTGGAGGGTCAGTATAACTAGTAACCAAGGAGACTCATTCCTGTCTTATAACTGTTTTTCTAAGCTTCATGGGATTGGTCCAGTTCTGTCATAAAAGTGAACTAACTTATTGTGAAAAAGTACTTAGTGAGGCTGAGGAAGGAGGCAACATCACAAATGTATGTGAGGGTCTTGTTGGGGTGTGGTGGTTGTTTGTTTGTGTTTTTCTTGATTGAGAGTCCTTTGGTTGTCCTGTGTCTGTGTGTTTAGCCACAAGGGATCTTAAGCATTGAAAACACCAGTTGGTATTGCATTGTGTTGGTGTGGAGTGGAAAAGTCAAGGAGCTGATAATTACAAAGTGCTTATGTAGAGAAAAGTGTGAGAGACTCTGGATACCAGAGGCTTAAATGGTCAATGAGTGAGCATCTGGCTCTTCACTGGACATGGCCTGGTTATATCAGTGCCATCACATGAAGATGTCTCCCAAGCACCACATCTGGCTAGCAATTGGGTGCAGAAGGTGAGAAATGTGAATGTAGGGGGTAGGGTTGAGAGAGACAGACTGAAAAAGACCTGGGTTGAGGTTATAGTATGTGTCCTCAGGGATAAGGAACTGAATGGGGAAGCTGTCAGAGATCAAGCAGCCTTTGTGTGTCCAAGGCCAACGCATGTGTGTTGCAGCCTTTATAAACGACATGATACAGATGTTGTGAAAATACTGAACCGCTTTTACAGGCCCATCTTATTCTCTGAATTTCAAGTTATATATTGCAGTACCTCAGTATATACAGTATATGCATAGAATTTAAAATATTTAAACATATCATCTGAGATCTAAAGGCACATTTTCCACACTATTACAAATTGAATATGTGTAAATTGTGAGTTTTGTTTGTGTATAATGCCAGCAAAAAGTAAATCCTCATTTAATAATTGATATCTATTCCTGTAAATTGCTGACAGGTGAACGTTGCTTGAAGTTAGGGTTAGGTCCCAGCAAGGGGGAATTTTTCCCAAGCATTTAAGGATCATATTCAAGACAGCAAGTAAGTAACAAGATATTTATTAATGCCAAATTTAAATTAGTGATATTTGTAAATGAATTAACTTTGATCTATCACAGCACACTTTTGAGATAAATTAAGAAGTTTGTGAAAAGTGCTTGTATTTTGACTGACAGATTAAGAGAGAAACTGTGCTTAGTGAAAGTATCTTAAATGAGGATTACTGTTAGGGGTTTCACAGTGAGTTTATTATTATTTTACTTTAACATGCAATTTCTGAAGCTTAAACTAATGATACTTCTTGTTGGCATTGGAGTATTTTTTCTATGATTTTAGTATTTCCTATGGTTATTATTGTATTAGGCACCCTCCTTCTTTCAACTCCCTCTTCTTTTCCTCCTCTTCTTTCTTCCCCTTCCTCTTTTCTTTCTTCCCCTTCCTCTTTTCTTTCTTCCCCTTCCTCTTTTCTTCTTTCCTCCTCCTCCTCATCTTACCACTCTCATCCAACCTTCCTACCACCACCACCCTACCACCACCACGCAACCCACCCTACCACCACCACGCAACCCACCCTACCACCACCACGCAACCCACCCTACCACCACCACGCAACCCACCCTACCACCACCACGCACCCCACCCTACCACCACCACGCAACCCACCCTACCACCACCACGCAACCCACCCTACCACCACCACGCAACCCACCCTACCACCACCACCACCACCACCACCACCACCACCACCACCACCACCACCCTGCAACCCACCCTACCCTGCTGTCTTTCCTGTCCTGCCCTGCCCAGTCTTCTGCCCTGCCCACTGCCTTTCTCCCTTCCCTGTACTTTGCCCTGCATTCTTGCAGTACACAGCCATGCCATTTCTTACCTTCCCTGCACCTTTACTGTGCCCTGCCATCCATGTTAGTCTTGCTGTGTCTTGTCCAGTCATCTCTATGTTCTGCTGTTCTTGCCTTGCTGTGTCCTGCCCTGCCATCTCTGCTATGTTGTGTTGTTATTGCCTTGTGTCATGTCCTGTCCTATTCTTGACCTGGCATGCTCCCCTTCCTCTGCTATATTCTTTCCTCCCTTGCTTTACCCCATCTGTAAATTGTATCATTTTATATATTTCTTCATTTATAATTTGTTTCTATAACTATCAAACCACAAAGAGAATTGTATCTCTCTGAATATATGTTCATGCTTAGCTTGTACTTATTCATAAGTCCTGTACGCTCATAATTTTCAAAGTCCAGTTGCTGATAAGTGCAAAATTTGTTCAACTCAAAAATTTGTCTGTCCACCAACAGTCGGCTTTTCCATATATAGTACGAAGTTCTCTCTCATTTGTACTATTCATGTCTGTTTGAATTCTTTCTGATAAGTCCTCATATATATACAGTATATATATATATATATATATATACATACAAGTGATGTACAAAGAAGGTATAGAATAAAGACATAGTAGTACGACATTGGTTTTATTTCCACTAGACATACACGAGTGCTGGAGGTAAAAAAAAAAAAAAAACTATCTCGATAAATGGGCCAGAGAAATAAGGACTGGTAACCTCAAGGTGTGAGGGTTGCCAGTCCGTATTTTCGTGGCCCATTTATCGAGATAGGTTCGGCGCCCTTCCCTAAGATGCTTCCAAGAGCGTGCCCTGCTCATCACTTTGTATATGCCATGTCTTGTATTGCTCTGCCCAGCTAAAGCCGAGCACAGCTATACAAGTAAACATGGAAATCAACAAAGGATGAGAAGGGCTCTATTAACATGCATTGCTAAACACTCTGGGCAACCATGCAGCCTGTGTTTGAATTAATGCATGTTAAAGATCAACAAAAAATGGATCATCAAAGTACTGTACTCACTAGGAACACCTGACCTTCAGTACATGGATATTTTATGCTTGCTGACACCACACAATTTGACTCAGCTTAAAGGTGGTGACATACTGATGGGGTTGGGTATGGCAAGGGGGTGACATACTGTATGGGAGAATGCAGGACATGGCAAGTATGTGAGGGCACAGCTGGGTATAGCAAGGATGGTGCAAGTATTCCTTCCTAAGCTCAATAAAATAATGTGGCAGCAGCAAGAATAAACCTAAATAAAATCATGTGAGATGTAGCAACAATAAACCAATAAAAGACATCAGGGTACTGAAGGGGTTCAGAGATACTAAGATGCACTGGTTGTGATGCATGTTACATATCCATCAACAAAATCACATTGCACTGAACCTAACAATTTTATACCCTTCACTGTAACTTGGCCCAATTTTTCTTTCTTTTCCAGCTGTCACAACTTGAGGCATAGAAAGACAATGCTATGGCTCAAAATCTTTTTCAAAGTGTTTGACTAGCATCAGGTTTTAAGACTATTACAACTCATAATTCAGACTGGAAAGGTTAAAAATTTAAGGCCAAGTCAAGCTTTCCAAGTATCTTAGCAAACAAATCTTTTAAAATATCCAACTCAAGGCCATATTACTATAACTGAAAATATGAAGGTGTGGACAAGCTACCCATCTCTACCTACAGCAGAGTCACTAATCCCATAGGGGTACAAATTGCCTCCCTGTTCTTTGCCATATTGCTGCCCTCCCTCCAACTTACATCCCTACTTTCTTGTATACCTCCTCATTACATCCCTCCATCTCATCTTCGGTCCCCTTCCCCCTCCACCTCCATCACAAACTTTGTCTCCTACTCCATTCCCCCAAATTACACCCCCCCCCCTTCATATATATCTCTCTCTCCACTCCATCCCTCAGTTTCCCCCTGCCTCTTCCCACACCACTTCACTCACACACTCCTAGTTAGTCTCTCCATTCCCCCAAACTTATACCATCATCTCTCCTATTCCTCTACTATATCCCTCCATCTTATCTTCAGCCTCCTCCTACACCTTACTCACACACACACTCTCCTAGTTAATTCTCTCTCTCCCTACTCCAGTATCTCCATATCCTTGGTATCCCATTTCTAATTTCTGGTGTGAAAGACAACAGAATGACCTATTACTGACTACAATAAGATGTGGAATACAGACATAACATATCTAGCAAAAAACAGGTCTTCCTTAAAAAAACACCTTCACTCCAGTGATGATAAATACGGCCACAAGTTATGTTTTACATGTCATGAAGTAACATTTCTCACCTTTAAGACTTTGTTCCCTTAAAAAAATAAAGTTACCTTCTGTTCTACTGAACACCCCTTATTAACTTCTTGATCATAAAAGACACGCATCTTTACCGAGACGTGCCAAAGTTTAAATTTTTCGCTCATGGTCTGGTGCATGTATGCAACTAACAGTATACCTAAAATCAGTATGCTGTTCCTGGCCTACCAAGCCATTTCATACCCAGGCAACTGGCCTTTCAAGTCCAACATGACAGATGAACGCTACAGCAGATAGTTTTTAGGCAATGCTGTTCCCACAATGATTTAAATAAAAAATATTTTGTGCAAGGAAGAAGGAACCAAATGCTAGAAAGCCTGAAAGATTGTTCCCTCTGACAAAAAAAAATTTAAGAACCAAATTCAAGATCTGTTCATTTTTAGATGCCTGGATACACAGCATATAAAAGACTGGAGGGTCATAGGCAGCAGAAAGTGAAGAAGGCAGTTCCAGTGCTGACCTGTTGCATGTATGAAGGAATGGGAGTAATGATTAACTCCTGCATTTGAAAGTTGGACAGAAAAGGGACTAGATTTGCAAGTGGACGTTTTAAAGGAGCAGTGACCATTGACATACAGTAGCAATAGAAATGAGAAAAACTGGCATGCTGCATCACTATGTGTGACTAAAGCAAAATGTCCAGAAGTTTCAAATTATTTTTGGTCTGCACCAGAAGCATGGATTTTTTTTTTTTTTTTTTTAGCTGCAGTTCTATGGTTACACATGCTTAATATTTTTGATTAAGTCACAAAAGTACTTCACTCATTGGCAAAGTAACCGTGAACATAAGATTTTAAAAAGCACGATTAATTTTACTACCTCCAAAATGTTGGAAATTCTACGACTGCCTTGTCAAAATCAAGCTGTTTTTCATATTACAAGTCTTGAAAGGCAAAAAAATTGTGTACTCCACTAAACAGAATACTAAAACATTTATATAGAAGAACCATTTATTGCAATAAGTAAAATATTTTATGGTCAGCACATATATACAAGTGATGGATGTGGGATCATGAGGGATGCAATATACTAAAATCTACACGAGCAAAAAACTTCTGAAAAGTTAAATGGTCTGACTGACTGAATGGCCAAGAGAATGATGCTCCCACATCCACAAATACAGACATTGCATATACAGATGTCCTTGTTTAAAGTCATAGTTATGGCCTCAATACAGTACAGTATATAGTTCCCCTTCCACCCAACTGCTAATGAAAAATATGTACCCTGCTTCAGCATATAGATACTTTCACTGACAGGACTGGGGGGGGGAAGGGGGGGTGCATTGCTTGATGATCCTTAGTTATGGGGAATGAACTAGTCTTCTTGGTTACTGTTTGTTTAGTTTTGTATCGCCTACAAAGACTCCAGCATGCTTGCATGAGTTGGCCCTGGTTACCCAGTGACAACTCTCCATGCTAATCAATCTCTGGCAGTCTCCCTGTTCAGTCCCATATCCTTGAGGTCTCACTCTATGATGCCATCCCAGGTCTTTCATCTGCCTCTCACAACCCCACCTTAAACACTCACCTCTCAACCTCCATCCTCTCCACATGTCAAAACCATCTCAATCTACCTCTCCTCATCACTACACAATTACATTCAAGTCCCATCCTTCCTCTCAAATTGCAATCCTAACACCCCCCCCCATGGCCTGTCATTCAAGGATAAACTACATACAAATCCAACTGTCATTTCTGCATGTTTGAGCCTATGACCATCCTCTTCCTTCACTACCCAGGTTTCACCATCATACAGCATTACACTCCTACCATGCCACATACAAAGATACCATAGCACTTAGCAGCAAGGAAGAGTCCTTTCAATGTCTGGAGGCAACAGCTCCCTGAACTTTCTCCAACCACTCCTCATCCTGGCAACTGAGCTAACACCAGCACCATCTTAAACACACACACACACGAGACTCACTAGCGAGATTAACCCTTTAATGCCTGGCAATCTCAACACCACACATCAAATCCACAATTTTTGCAGTCTGCCTCTAATACCACTATATCTGTTTATGCAACCACTTATCACAAGCACTGAACAAGATGCAGTTACTTCCCACACCCATGTGACAAACTGCACATGGCCACACTCCCTCTGCTTTGGCAGTAGTGCCACCAGTCCTAGATATCACTTATGTTTACTGGTCACATCAACCCTCCAATCTGACTACACATGGTCATCAACGGAGACAAAAGGGAATAGGGATCTGTCAGGTTTGAAAACATACTATAGCAATGAAATTTTTTGGCCAATGGAGAGGGTTGCCTTCATGAGGTGGCACTGTCTCCTTGTTTAATAGTCACATCAACGTGGTATAGCAACAGACTTTACTAGGACGGGAGACTTGCTTTCGTGTCTCTTTGGTTACTAGTCCCTAAGGTAGTACGTGATGGTTATCATCATTCACTCACATGATATACAGTGCACAGTGCAACCTCAAAAATTCAAAGTCTTTGTGTCCACAAACTATTCCAACTCTTGAAAAATATGAACTTCTGATAAAGCCCTTCTCTGGCTACCTGTCAATTCTCATAGTTTAGACATGCTTTTGACACGAGCATTGTTGCTCGGGCTAACCAGCTTGCTTCAGGCAGCCTATTTTCCAATTTTTATAACACTACCATTTATCTCATCTCAGTTCAAGGTATGATAATTATCAGTAAAATACTCATAACAAACCATGAAGTACTTTTTCTTGCACATTTCTTTTCTCATCTTGTGTATGCCCACTTGTTTTAAAACACTTTACAGTTGTGTTCATATTTACCATCCATCAATGACCTGCAAGGGATGATAATTTTGCATTAATTTACTTATGTTAAACAACTACTGCACTGTACATGAATGAATATTTACACATTTCAGCAACCATCATCCACTCTATGTAATGCTGTCTACTTTTTTCTTCACCTTTATTTTGTGTCTGTCTTACCCTCTTCCCATTTCTCCCATCTTTCCTGTCACTTTTTACTATTCTTCTTTCCATTTTAGGTGGCTTTACATCGAGTGACAAGCCGAATAAACTATGAGCCAGGAAACCATTTACAATGCTGGGTGGCAACCATATAACCAACCCATACGTGTTCCCCACATGTCACCAAGTGGCCTGGTGGAGGGTTAGTGTCCCTCCCCATAAAACAACTCACAGTCATACAGCCACCCATTACCGGATTATGGCATCTGGCTGTAGACAGATATAGCCCACCGCCTAGTGTTGCATAGCAGGTGATCAGCCAACTGTTTATACTACAGCCTGACCAATTTGGTGTGATGCTACACTTCTCCACGCATTGCACATTGCTCACTCACAGAATGCTTAGTGTATTCTACGATGTATTTTGTGATAATGTACATGTATTGAAAGTCTGCATTATTATAATATTGCAGAAACATTGTGATCTCAGGATGCAGTACGTGTGTGTACATTGTGCATGAAATGAGTGGAAAAAGATGCAGGTTTATGTATACTCAAATATACAGTAGATTCCACAGTGGTTTAACAGTGATGCATGACGTCTGATAAGTGGTGTTCCGTGGTGGTGTGTAGTTAATGGATATTTACCATTATTTCACTCATTTTATCACCTTGCTTTGTAATGTAATACCATACTGTTATGTTTAACACGACCACTATTTTTGAGAACACCCGCAAAGAGTTTAGTTTCAGTTGATACAGAACTGAGTACATTCAGTTTGTCATACATGGTCTTTTCCATTCACACACACACACTGTGTAGTTGTGGCCGGACTGTTATGTTGCAAACATTACTTTTCACAGCAATGCACTGATCAGTAAAGACAAGATGCCATTTTCAAGCCACAAGTATGGTGAAAACAAGTACAAAATCTAAGAATGGAGTTTCTTGACCACAAAGAGAAAAGGAAACTTGTGGCCGATCAGACACTTTATAGTAAGGTCATCAGTACTAGGTAAGTGTACGTGGCAATTTTTTATGCAAGAGTTTGGATCATGGGAAATAAAAACTATAGATTTCTTAAATTATGGTAGCCTACCATATTCAAACTTTTCATGTTTCCAGCCTTTCAAGGTTCAAAATTTTAAGGTTGCACTGTAGTACTGCCTACTTCCTTTGACTATCTGTTTCTGTCCTCTCTCTACTTCTCCCTTTCTTTCTTGTCACTTTCTCTTCTTTTCACTTTGGGTGGTTCTACACCGGATGCCATGTCTAATGTTTTCCAGCAACCCTGAAAACCATTTACAATGCTGGGCAGTAACCATATAACCAGATAACGGGGTGATGTGGAGCCTACTATCGTGCCCATGTTAACTGGGTGGGGAGATGCGAATGCAGCACCCATCCAAGAACCAAACTTCCACACTTTTCACCGCAGCTCACTGTTCATCGCAAGGAAACATTGGTTCACTGCATGGAGTGGCCCTGCAAGAGGCTGTCACTTGCCTGTGGCTGACAGGTCTGCGTGGCCAGACTTAGGTTGACCAACTATTTCTTCAATTTGCAATCCCATTAAACAAAACGTCCCTCAGTTTCCTCCCTAAGGATAATGGTGGACTACAAGAATCTCCTTGGTTAATAGTCATACTTCCATATCCTACCATAAAAGATAATACTGGACTACAAGATATGGGCAAATTCAGTCTGCGGAGCACCTTTTTCATACTCAGATAGGCCTGGGGAAAAAATAATTCAGCACATCTACATGACTAGCATTTATGCAACTGGTCAACTCTGGAACTGTCTTCCTCTGTCTGTACTTCCTACTTCCTATGATCTCCAGTCTTTCAAACGCAGTGTGTCCAGGCATCTCGAAATGAACGGATCTTGAATTTGGCTCTCTTTTGTATTGTTTTTGCTTTTTCTTGGAAGGAACAGTATGCAGGCCTGCAGCCTTTGGTTCCTTCTTCCTTGCATTAAAAAAAAAAAACTACAGTACTTGGCAAAAAACAAAAAAACTTAGTGACTAGCAAAACGAGGCCTTTCTGTATACACAACTACAGTTCTTTCACTTTAACTTGGCCAAGACTTATCCTATAGCAGCTTATTTCAGTAAAAAAAAAAAAAGGGGGGGAGGCTCTACATCCTTTCCAAAGCCCCTCATGACTAGCATAACTAATTTTAATCTGTTATAGCTAAACACATGATTCAAATATGGCAATTCTAGGCCAAAATAAAACCCTTCCCACAGCACTTCATAACTTGAATGGTCATTCTCGGCCAAGTTAAAGCAAAAAGAGAGATACGCAGTTTTAACACATTACCAATCTTCTTGGAACAATGAGCACTTTTCTTCACATCTGGCTTGATCTTGCTTTCTTGATATCTTCAATCATCTTTGAGGTCAGCTTACCACCTGTGAATATTGAAAGATATTAGGTGGTTCATTTTCATCTGATGGAAATTAATCACTACCAAAACTGAAATATTAAGCTGTGGTTGCTGAGGCACCAGATGCCCAAGCAGTAGATCACCAACACCCAAAATCACTGTACCACTAGGCACAACCCACTGGCCTCTAGAACATCAGGCACCTCAATCCACTAGATCACCTGTAATGCCGTAATTTATAAGTTAGTATAAGTATAATATAAGTTAGTATAAGTATAATGTAAGTAATATAAGTGTAGTTTAAGTTAGTTTAAGTGTGGTGTAAGTGTAGCCCTGGACCCCTGTTTAATTGATGCAATGTTTGGGAAATGGACCTCAAAATTCATTTTTGGGCATGATCCTAGTTAATGTATTGCAGGAGTGTAATATTATTGGTAGGTAAGACCGTGTGGAGTGAGATGGACGTGCAAAAGCATGATCTGTTTTTGATAAAGAGGCAAAGTTAATTCGAGGTTAAAATTCGCGATAGGTTGTATTTACACTTTGAATTAAGAATTTTGTAGTTGGGTTTATCATCATCATCTTGTTGTACTAAATAATAATGTATATGAGCTCAGGTAAAGTCTGATTATGGATTATAGTCATTTGCAGCCGCGTAATTTATTTAATTTTCACTGGCGCCAGATCACGTAGACCAGACAACTGCGACACATGGTTACAATTAATTAAAACTCGTGAGTTTAGGCTTCGGTAAAAACTGTCAGACCCATGTGACTGCCACAAAATTTGAAACATCGTAAGTCAGTTTGTCTAAGTAAGAGGAAAGAGAAATTCCTTGTTGCAAGTTCCTTGATGATTGTTATAGTAAATAAACTGAAGAGTAATAAGTCGAAGCCAGTTCCGGTGTTGGGACCACAGCAAATGAGCGGGAGCGATCTTGTCGGGGACAGTCACTCCGAGTTGAGAGAGCACGATATCCACAGGTCGGTCTAGAGTTTGTTCCTTGTTCCCCCCTTTTGTCTCAATAATTGATCTTCAATATATATATATATATAAAGTAAGTTGACTGATAATATTCCCCAACTTCTTTATATGACTCCGAGATGAGAAAGCACGATATCCACAGATTGCGTGTGTAACATCGAGGTCCCTACATGGTCCTCGTAGAAGTCACGCGGTTACTTGCCAAAGCCCTTACATAAATCCCCCCCACTAGTTAATTTCTTTCTGCATTGTTGTCAATTATGTATTGGTATGGTCCATTTGGGAAAGTCTTTCCTTCTAAAGTGAAGTATTCTAGATAAATGCAAGCGTGATTTTTTAAGGCATTCTTCCTGACGTACAGGGTACGACAATCACTTTGAAAATTAATTAGGATCATTCTTGTGCAACCGATTATATACATAATTATGTTAATTTATGTAAACCTTTGGAAAATTAGGGTGAATATACTAAATCTAGAGTAATCTTTGGTGATAAGTTGTGACCCTGGGAATTAGAGCCGCGAGTCTGTTAGAGATCGTGGTTATTGCAAGTCACGCCAGAATTTGAAATATTCTTTTCTCTTTATTTGTGTACTTCATGTTAGGTTAAGAGGTCAAGTTATATGTATAATTAATGTATGTAAATTATTGATCGGGCATATAATTCAACTGTGTGCAGTATTATCAACATCTTGTTGCGTGTAAAAGCCCAAGGATCTTATCAGTGGTGGTGTTCACTCGATTAATTAGCTTTGTACCGTGATATGTGAGTCAGCCTGATTTATTTTCTGTGGAGAAGAGAACATTATTTTCCCAGTTATTCTGGTGGAATCAGAGACTGAAGTATAAACTGTGTATTGGTTTCTATTGTTCGAGGGTTAATTTTATTTAATGTATGTTAAGGTTAGTAAATCATAGATAATCATTATTCTTAAGTGTTTGATCTAAACTCCTCTGGGAAGTTTGATTGCGAGATCGAGTGGCCCGCAAGGTATGTTACTATCTATAGGATTCACGCACTCTAATATACTCACGCTACCCTAATTACTGTATCTAGGCCTCAGTGTCCCATCTTTCACTGAACGGGACTAATAACGTCTTTCCTGGCACACGCTAGGTGGTGGCAGCCTACAAAATTTTTCTACTACTACCTGTTGGTATTTCTTCCTAGTGGTAATAAATTTACGAGGCCTTCCTCAAAATTTCTATGATCTCTTCCTCGGTAGTAATCAGTAAAAATCCAATAAAAATATATAGTACCAAAAAAAAAAAACCTACGTTACACTGGTGGTTGAATACGGTGGGATTACTAGTAAATTCATATAGTCCAAAATTCTTAACATTTCACTGGGTGTCAAATCGGTGGGATATCTTAAAATTTCTATGCGTGCTAAAAAACACAGCACGACACACCAAGCTCCTCAACCCACTGGACCAACAGGCACCTAAACCCACTAACCTATCCACACACACACACACACCTAACGTATTCAAACCTCTGTTAACTGGATCATCTACACAAGATCAAAAGCTGTAATTCCATACCTAAACAAGAAGAGACTATCTGCTCTGACTTGGAGCAAAACTACTGCAGCCAATTTTTAAGTTTCTTTGAAACTGATTTATAGGAATACCTGTCTGCTTGCATCCCTCCACCTCTACAATGGGCACATAGTACCTGTCTAGCAACAAACTCTCATCCCTTTTCTCTAATGCAAGAGTTAACCGTTACTCCCAGTCCTTCATTTATGCAACTGGTCAACTCTGGAACTGTCTTCCTCTGTCTGTATTCTCTACTTCCTATGATCTCTTTCAAACTCGGTGTGTCCAGGCATCTCGAAATGAATAGATCTTGAATTTGGCTCTCTTTTGTATTGTTTTTGTTTTTTCTTGGAGGGAACAGTACGCGGGCCCATGGCCTTTGGTTCCTTCTTCCTTGCATTTAAAAAAATAAAATAAAATGTGGAGTTACACAGACAGACTGACAAATGAGGAAGTGAAGGAGCATTATGGTGTGAATGTGATAGAAAGTGTTAGGTGGAATACACTGAGGTGGTTTGGCCACGTGGAGAGGATGGAGTGAGAGACTAACGAGGAGAGTACGTGAGGTGGAGGGGGGGAGGGAGGGGGAAGGTGAGGATGAGGTGGAGAGGAGTGGAGAGGTATATGAGAGAGGGGGGTGTGAAGTGGGAGGAGGGCAGTGAAATGGCAGGGGACAGGGTGACATTTGTTTGTGGACACCCCTTATGAGACTGATGCATCTGGCAATAGATGGACCTCCTTATGGCCAAAATTGAAAATTGCCACAAATCAGTTGATGCAACAGATCACATGTCAAATCTCGGATTTTTCAAGCTGAGCAGTTTTGTACAGTATAAGAAAATTGCTCACAGCTCTCCAAGAGCAGATATTCAAGCTTTCCCTTGAGAGGAGAAAAATTTCTAGGTGTGGAGATTGTCAGGCGTGTGGAAGAGTTTTGTTATTTGGAAGACATGTGCTGGAGATGGGGCTGGAGCCTAGATCTGTGGCTAGCGTGAGGAGCTGTTGGAAGGTCAGGGAGCTTTTGCATCTGACACTGACAGGACTCTCCCTCCGTGCTAAGGGGTCTGTGAATGCAGCATGTGTTAGGAGTGTAACGCTGTATGGTAGTGAGACCTAGGAAGTAAAGGAAGAGGATATTTGCAAGCTCAAACATACCAAACAGAAATGACGATTAGGTGGATGTGAAGTGGAGAGGATGGGGGATGATAACTGGGTGCAGAAAGTGAGAAGTGTTTCGTCAGGGATAGAGTTGTGAGAGGTAGACCTAAAAAGACCTGGGACGAGGTCATTGAGTGTGACCACAGAGATAACGGACTGAACAAGGAAGCTGCCAGAGATCAAGCAGCATGGAGAGTAACCATTAGGTGACCAAGGCCGATGCATGCAAGCATGTTGGAGCCTTTTAAAAACAAAACCTACCACTGCTGGCTTTGCCACATGTGAAAAGGTGTAATATTCCAAAGCACTCCTAGCTGGACCACCTTAACTCACCAGACCACCAGACATTTACTGTAAACACAGTAGCAAACACCCACTTACATTCCAAACACATCCAATGGGAGCACCTTAACTCACTAAACAATGTTGCAACAATGACGGCCAAATTTTTACGGCAGGCAAAAGCTGCAAACAATGCTCATACTGTATATACACCTAAACATTCTACCATACTCGCTCTGCTTTATAGATACTGAAGTAAGCCAGTGACTATTTTAAAGCTAGGATTACAAAAAGTTAGAAGACTTTTTAAAACATCTTTAAAAAAGTCAAGATCCACTTGCTGAAAGATGCCTGTACACTGCATTAAAAATTGTTACTGGCAAATGGAGTCAGTAATAGAGTTATTATTCAGTCACCGGTGGAAGGAAACTAAAGTTACTGGTAAGAGGAATCATCTACTGTCACAGGCAGGAGAAAGGGTCACAACAGATTTAAATATACTTCTAATTCCTTAACTCCCCAAGCACCTCTTCCCAAGTGATTTTTTTTTTATTCTTTCTCCTACCAAGCATCTTACAACTCTGGAAGGGCCTACAGTTCTGATGGGCTCTCCTAGTACCTCTTCCAAAGT
>JAGKTI010015062.1:0-20835 GCA_018397915.1 Birgus latro | reverse complement strand
CACCCATCTCCTTTGGAGAGACAGGGAGAAATCTGAGTGACGTCTGTCTACCCGGGCAGCGCGCGTATTCGCTCAGTTATATCGGTGTCAATGCGGGAAGGCGTCCCTCTCCAGCACCTACGATGATATACAGATCAATCGACAGCATCTCTAATAATAAGGGTTACAGATGTGAGTGTTGTGGTCATATCTAGTAAAGGGTCTGGCAATATGGTATCTGGTTTTTATGTGACCCTCTATACACCAGCGTGTAAACCACCTGCAGACTGTGGAAACGCTGGTCCCCATCTCTTAGGCTATAACGCGGGCTGACTTGCCCTCAAGGACAGCTGCACGAAGATGACGCGTTCGGCATGGCTGGATTTTCGAGGGGGTTGTTTCAGATCAATGATTATGTCTGAAATTTAGTTCAGAATAAACAATGGTAGCAAGTATCAGCTGAGGTTACAAAATAGATGCCTATGTGGATGATGTATAAAGTTACGTACACGCATATACCAGTCATATTAAGAAAATGCAGCTGCTAAGGCTAACACAGGCAGCAGAATACACTGCATTTTCTTTTATCACTGTCGGAACCAGACACTCCATCAGCGCTGGAAGTTACTACCAAGAGACTCTTCTGTGACCATAAGCTCAATTACAAAGGCGTCATTCGCAGGCACAGACCTTGACCACAGTTATATTACAATTACAGATCCTAGCATACATAGATTACCAGTTACCTGTGTTTATCAGATCAGTTCGACTGGTGTTAGAGATAATCGCCTAATTTTGAAAATGTCAACGTTAAAGCAACCATTCTCCGGCTATCTGAGCTGTGAAGTGCATTGTAAGAGGGATGACAGAGGCGGTATAAAGGTTTGAATAAAGGATTTCTCCAAGAAGAACAAGAGAATATTAGAATGGACGTACTCTTCTCATTTTGCTGTTCAGTTAGTTGTAAATGCAAAAGCTAGTCATCAATTCTTTCTCAAATATTCACAAGAACTTATGCATCATTCAAGACCTCTTATGATAAAATAAATGGCAGCTTTTACTAATGTTGCTCTCAAGGTATTGGTATGTAGATATTCATCCAAAAATCAGTTGATCTCATTTTCCAACTCATTTTGCTAAAAATTTCTTTCTCATTAAACCAAATCCGTGAGCAGACGTAATCACTACTGATACGTGTATCGAAATGGAGAATGCCACCAAGATTTACAAATCTTACTGCAAATAAAAAACTACTCGACTAGAATATGTTCTAAATATGAATATTCGTATAATAATTACACCCGTCCTCCCCAAAATGGATACACGGTAAATGAAAACAAATTATGAAAAGACACGATGCCACACGACTGACAGCAGCACGGTGTCACATGTCTCACGCTCAAGATGCAGGGATAAGTAAAGCTGGAGCAGGATTGTCACGTATCTAGTAGCAACTGAGCACTGTGTGCCGACTGGCCTCCTACGTCCCTTATAAACCAATGAACACCGCCTCCCATCTCACCACACCTGCCAGTGAACACCTCCCCTTCCCCTCTCGAGCCAAAGACAGTGGACTCCTCCCCTCCCCTCTCCTGCATAACAGCCAGCGAACAACTTCATTTTGCTGATAGCGATTTCGTTTTTCGTATAATGTGTCAGTGAACAAATGTTCGATGCTTCTGAAATACTGGCATATACGGAAAATATCGGGATGCACATTTTTTGTTGCAATCTTTTTTTTTTCTTTTAATGAGAAACAGTGCTATGTAGGTAAAATGAAATATACTTCATGCAATTTGGGGAACTGTATTTAATTTGTTAAGTGTTTGGCAGAAAGAAGGTAAAAAACATTTTCTTTATGTTGTAATGCCATAAAATTAAGTGTAGTATAAGTTAGTGTAAGCTAGTATCGTAGAGGTAATCTTAAGCTTAATTCTTGCTGTAAATATAACCTGTACAGTCCACTTTTAGCAGTTAAGTCTTATATTTAAGTTTAATCTTAATTAATATTAATAATGTGAGTATGATTCTGATATTGATAGGACTAAGTCAAGAATTGTTACGAATGTGATTAACTTTTGTACATATGGACAAGCCGTTCCCAGCGAGGTCTTGTGGCCACGTAGTTACTGGCAAGAATCAACAATCGCGAATGTCTTCGTTCATACTCTGATCTGGAGATTTGCATGATAATGTTAATAGTACTCCCCTTTTGGATCATGTAATGGTGAATTGCGAGTTATCTGATTTATAATTGTTGATGACAGTCATTTGTGGAGCGCGAAATCTACATTAGTGACGTCGTGTTGTCAGTCACGTAAAACAGCATAACAATAAATTGTTCACATTCTTATTTGTTTTGGCTTCGTTATGATTAAAGTTCCTGTACACCTATTACAAAAATTTTAAACATTGTAAGTCATTTTTCTATGTATGTCGAGTGGAAACGTATTTTTCATATTCTTTAGAAATCGTAGAAGAGTCATTGTTATTGCAAGTAATTAGTTGAAGTTTTAGCTAATGCCCGATACTGTGACCGTACGTTATATAAGGCCTAAGCAACGCAAAACCGCCAGACCGCTGCTTCTCTTTATTGTTCGCAGGTCAGTACTGAACTCTCTCCCCCCCCCTTCTTTCTTACTCGTGTAGGGTAAGTTCTCATATGCAAAATTGATGATACTTTCCATGATCCCTCTTGTACCGAATAATGAAACTGCTGCTTCTCTTCACATCATTCACAGGTTGAACGTACCTGAAGCCACCTGGCTCGGGTTTAACCACTGCCTAATGCCTGTTGACACTAAATTCCCCCCTTTCTTAGTTCATGTAATCCAGGAGTCCATTTGTACACTGTGTCTAATTGAATATGATTTTTTTGAGTCATTGTACATATGTAGCCCTAAGAGAATATTGAATATTGAACCATTTGAATACTGATCCACATGAATATTGGTCCATTTGAATATTGTGCTCATTTGAATATTTCTAATAGAATACCATGTCTAGTTTGCATATGATTTTGTAGTATGGTGCATATTTACTCCGAAGAGAATATTTTTTGGTGGTAATTTTTGTTGGTTTCTTGCCGAAGAGTCAGTCAGCGACCACGGGATTACTATATCCATGTGTATCAGTATAATTCTGAACATTGATTTAGTATGTGAAGATCCATATTCCTGGAGGTGATATATCCACGTGTATCAGTATCATGTGAATGTTGATTTTGTGGTGAAGATTCATAGTCTTAGAGTATAGATCCTGATTATATTTTGTCTGTTTTGTGTCATGCACAGTTCGAAAAGTAATTTGTCTTTCAGTTCTTAATACTTAGTAAATCTTAGGTTAAGTCACTTCGAGTTTGAATTTTGCTATCCTCTAAGGAGTGGTACAGACGAGACTGAGTGGCCTGCAAAAGGTACTAATGTCTACCTGCTCATGCACTGTCAAATAAGATCACGCTACGCTATTTCCCATAATCTCTAAGGTTCTGATCGTTAGACTAGCCAAAAAATTCTCAGCATTACACTGGTGTCAGCTAGACTGGTGGCATAAAATTTCTGGATATTACACTGGTGGCAGCTTTCTCGTCATTACACTGTTGGCACTGGTGGTTCGGTGACAAACTTTCCCATCATTCCACAGGTGTAAAAAATCCGAACATTACACTGGTGGTTAAAGCGGTAGGATAAGATATTGTTGTGGGATAGATACTGTTACAGTTAATGAATGAATCGAGATAGAATCCCTCAATAACAGTATACTGGAGGCCCACTTGATCTTGCAATATTTCTAGAATTAATGATCTTTAAAGCTCGTGGAGGACAAGCAAAGTTATTCTTCACCGATAATACAATGAATATCGACTTGGAAAGGCAACTTATGTAGTTTGTGGTTTGGTCTAGTGAAAGGAGTAAGGTGGAAGATAAGCTGTTAATGGAAAATTAGGGGTCACATGTCAAGGAGAACAGAGTGGGACAGTATAGAAATAAGAGTTAACTCCCTCTCTGAACACCATGAGCTGGCGAGATAGAATGAAATTTCAAATTAAAGAGGAGGAGGAACTTTCACCTAGACTTAGTCAGTTAGTGAACGAATTAGACGAGTTAGAAGGTCAACGGTTGCCCACGAATTCATTCGATCCTCTATCTTCTAACCCTCATCCAACAATGAGAGCAAAAGGGAGCCTCACAAAGCCTCGCGATATTCCGATTCTCTAACTCCTTCAGTTACAGGGTATCGATGCAGCAGCACGTCTGGAAATGTTTTTTGAATTAGTTGAACAATGTGATTGTGATGATGTGATGCACACGCAGGTTGCGGAGGGTAGAGTGAGCCCTTAACTTGCCATTTTCATTCATAACAACCAGACAAATCATCGAGTAATGTCATGGTCAGCACTTAAGGAATGTTTTCGAACGGAGTTTGCCATCGAGGTCAGTATTGATCGGGCTTGGCAGGAATTAGAATCAATGTGTTATGATTGGATAGAGCCACCCCAGGCTTTCACACATGGTTTCATCTGCCAGCATGTAGTGATAAAACATATTTTCCCTAACGAAAAGTTCCCCAACAGCGACAAACAACTCAAACGGAAGCTGTGGTATGGCTTACCTCTCTCGTCATAAGAAAAACTCGAGGGATTCCTAGACGACGAGTACCCATTAAATAAATTACTAGATAGAATTGAACATGGACGTCAAATGTTGGAAGTCAGACCCCTCGTGTCAATGCGGTAACTGCCGTGAGTCATGACAAGGGAAGGAAACTCGAAAATCGACCGTTGCCGTTTACCTTGATGAACCAGACAAATCACTCGAGTCCAGATGGACCGAAAGACGAAGTGGAAGAATTAAACGCCAGGTCCGCAAGCTCAAATCTAGCCTAGCACGAGTGAATAAAGGGCAACCTAGCAACTCCAGAACATCTATCGGTAAATATTGTACCCACTGTTTAGCTTCATCACATAGTCTACAAGAGTGTTGGTGGAAACCTCCTCCTGGACATTGTTTTGAATGCCGCTGACCCAGATGTCGTCGTGGAGACCGTGGGTGTCCTGGACATAATTATCAACCTCCAGAACAAAATGACTCCAAATCGGAAGATTCACAAGATCCACCCCAGAAATTATGACTAACCGGTGGTCATACATCCCCCACCATCAGTGTAGTGATAAACGGAAGGATAGTAGAAGCTATAGTTGATACCGGGAGTAGTTACACTCTAATTAAGGAATGAGCTGTCAAGCGAATCAGGGGAGAAGTGAATACACGGCAAAACCCGCCACCTGATAAGTTGCATAAACTGTGGACAGAAAAAGTACCACCAGCACATGTTGGCATATCTCTGATACAGTAATGTGTGACATATGGAAACTAACATAGAAAAATAGAAAAGAAAAAAAAGAATGGAAAGACATGTGTACCCTGTTTAACTAGAGTTATCTACTCATATAGATATAAGAACCTGAATCCTCCTTGTGTATCATATATCAACATGACTCCTTGTGTATCGTATATCAACATACCTTCCCCTGTAACAATGTATATCCCTAGCTTTCATCCCCTTGACATGGCCTTGTTCTCCTTCCAACCCCTGTATCATAATTCAAGCCTCCTACCCCTGTACTATCCCATGACAATTTACCTACTCCAGGAGATCAACTTGACAGATCAGCTAAAACAAATAGATCTTCTTGGTTACTAGGGACATGTCCAAATATTTTCATGATGCTTCTCCCATTTGTGTTATATAATTCCCTGGAGAGACAGACACAGACAAGTGCGACTACATAGCTCTACCCTTGAGAGTAGAAGATACACTCAGAAGACTTAGGTCACTAAGTTTGTTCCATAGGCAGTGGATTTTGAAAATAAAAATCCAATTAACTTCTAAGATTTATTAATATACAGTAGGTTCTTACACACACCGTAACAGTGAGACCCATGAGAATACACTGTAGTGATACTGGACGCAACTCTTATACTTTGCCATTTGTATAATTTTATATATAATTCTAATTATTTATACATTCATTTATTTGATTGGTATGTACTGCTATCCTTATCAAACTTAAAATGAAGTAATTAATATGAAGAGCGTTGTCAACAAGGGTGATGTGTGAGGACAGTGATGGTTATAGTTGTTTGCGTCTTAGGTGGCTACCTGAACCTTATGACTCCACCTGGCTCTACCACACGCCAGCTCCATCACCAGCACCATCACAGCCACAGTAAACCCACACCCAAGCACCGCGAACATGCCCTGAAAATGGATAACGCGGGATGTAGGGCATTATTACTTTCATTTATGCCCAAAACTAATAATATTCCTTTTACATGCGTAGTCAGTTCTTACGACGTCACTCATATATGGCTATAAAAGCACGATTAAAACATTCTTCTACTGCATACCCTTGAAGTTTAATCTATCGTTACACTCAGACAATGTCAGTATACTCGTAGGCTAGTTCTCGGAGGACGATGTGGAGATTCATAAGCTGTCCATAACTCGTGTGTCTGTCCATCACCCACCAACAACTAACAATAACACTTCAACATAGGCTACTTCAATGTACCAGATATGAAGGGAAGTCCACTGTGATCCAAAAATATACAATGGGAAGATGGGAGGGGGGAAGGTGAAGGTAGTGTCAAAAGCATGTGGATAGATTCGTAATTTTAAAAGGCAGGTTTTACTTTGGACCTTTATTTTTATCCGAAATACCTACATGCATAATTAAGTGTGACACAGTACATATTTACCCACGAGATATTAAAAGATGCTTATTACTCGATTACATACACCCAACTTTTTCACCACTTCACTCCAATGAAGTATTTTGTTACTTCATTTATCTTTTAACCTTATTCACTCTCGTAGTAAAATGGTTAATGAAAATATGTTCAGCCCCTCAGATAAAAAAATATTTCGTGAACCGAATAAAATCATCCTGGTGTCATGATAAAATGCATTATAAAATTTAGGGGAATAATGGATACAGTGAGGTAAGTTTATTCTGTTTCAGTAATGAAGGAAGTTACTATCATGGCTTACCCAAAGACTGCTGAGTGAGAGAATGGTGGTGACAGTAATGATCCTGGATGGGTTCTTGCACATGCTGGAGTTGGGTTCTGAGTACCTCATCCATTTATCATACAGTCCTGACTCCACCAACGTGTACGATCTAACCACAAGAAGAGACACTTACATGTCTGTAAGCCTATGTGAAGAATAATTCGCTAAGATAAAGGAAAGGTGAAATAACGAGCTCTCGTCTGTTTGTCCAAGAATTCTCAGGGTGTGTATGTACGTATATATGTAAGTTTATCATATATCCAAAGCCCTCCTGTGAAACTGACCAGATTACAAATATTTGCTACGTTTATTTTTTTTAAAGAATTATACTGCAACTATTGTTACATTATTGCTTATTCTAATAAACTGGGTCACTTACAACTTATTTATCATCGGTAAAAAAAGGCTGTTCTTCTGAGTCACCATGGCCATAGGGCTGGCTGCGTAGACGCTCCTTGAGAGGTAAAAATCACAACGACCTGCAAAAATAATTACTAGACATTATTAATATAAAAGCGTAGATATGCTATTACAAAACTACTGAAGTGTTCCTTTTCTGACTTACAGGATGTTTATTATCTTGAAATGCAAGGTAGTGTTTTACATTTGCCTAACATTCGCTTTTAGATAATTTCCACCTTGCCTCTTGTCAACAGTCGTATGTCTCTCAAATCCTCATTTATGTTATGTCCGTCAGTGTCAGTGTATTTCTGTGCTATCTGACATTATTAATTACAAGTGGAAATTGTAACAAGAGGAGTCGTAACATCTTGACTGCTCCATCATACTCTTATAGTTTATTTTAATAAAAGCACCATTTAGAGGTAAAGGCTTTTATTTTCTCCTTCTATGTGGTTATTGAATTAACCAGTTTGTCAGGTGTAGTAGCTCTGATAACATTTACTTTGTTGTAACTGATGACAGACGACTGGGAAGGGAAGGGGTGTTCTCAAAACTTCCCCTCGTGAAAAATTCAATCTGTAGTGAGTTTCGTCCTTAATGATTCATGTAAGTTCAATTGAATAACTCTGTTAACTTAAATAGCCTGACTATTTTACTCAGTAAAGAAATATCTTAGTAAAAGCCAGTTTATATTTAATGATAAACATAACATGACCAGTTCAACAGCAGCGCGCGCGCGCGAGTATATATATATATATATGTGTGTGTGTGTGTGTGTGTGTGTGTGTGTGTGTGTGTGTGTGTGTGTGTGTTCATGCTATTTTAGAATGACAGCAATTAAATATTAATATGTTGTTGGCTTGGTACTGCTATGATACTCTGATACATTATAATACACAGATTACCAAAAATATATTAAACATTCATAACTTCAGTAACTTTAGTAATCATATTACAACCTGTGAGAGAAAAGCTTTTGGCCAGCATGTTGATATAGTTGAGATGTAGGTCAAAGATGATGTGAGTGGCAGCGCGCACGACGGTCTCCATGCTGTTTTCTAATTCGACAAACTGGTTATAGGCGACCCGTTTTGTCCCCAGCAGTTTCCCCAGTTCATGCAGTGGGCCTGACGTGGCAGTCTGAAAAGAATAAGGCTATCAAGTATTTTCTACTTCACGGTATATGTTTATGGGATTTGGGAACACGAGTTTTTAGTAATTCGGAAAAAAAAAATCGTGTAAATATCCGGCAGAAAATTTTGGTTATATATCAAACATATGATAAAAGCCGATGACCCATGAGTTAATGACTGAAAATAGCATCAGGAACTCAATTACCTATCCAAATCATTGATCCTACTCATAAATTAATTCGCTGTTCATAGTGTTTGAGAAATTGTACGTGCCAAAAAAAGAAAAAATGTTTTTAATAGACAGAAACTGCCGTAATCTTTGGGCAGCCTGTTACTATGATATGAATTTCAAGAATAGTTTAACCATCATTTCAGGCAAAACTGGTATGCTTAATATTTTTTGTCGCTATAATTAATTAACAGCATATCAATTAAAGCATTGCATTATAGGCAGACAATTAGACACTCTTGATCGTTTATTATCCTGAAGAAACAACTACTCACTTCAATATATTTAATGATGTAAGTGTTTGGAACAACAATTATCCGAACATCAGAGTTGTCAAGGACGTCCTCAAGTCTCTGGTAAGGTTGGTCGATGTATCTGACTGCCAGGAGGGACATGAGGTTGCCGACGTAGCTCTGTGTCAGCACCACCATCATCAGCATCCACACCCCCAGCATCACACGCTCCCACCACCACCGACTATTAGTTCTCTTTATATCTGGAAGACAAAATTTAGTCAAGCAAATGACATGGATCACCAAAATATTTGATGGCCTGTTTCTGGCAGCTTTCGTGAAATAAAAGTAGTGTTTACAGTAGGCTGCCATTAGCGAGATGAAATTAAGCATCATCTAACACAAGACAATGGTTGAGCATCATGAAACTAAGTTGGCGAAACAATTGGCTCTTTCGGTATTCTTACAGAGAAAAATAGACTAATTCGGAAGTTAATAAGCCTGGCTGCTGCCTACATTAACTCAGCCGTTCCCACTTAATCTAATTTCTCAGAGTCCCTCCAAAGTTAATCTAAAATTACTGTGTAAACTATAACATGACAAACACTAGTTACCTTCTTGCAAAAGAACTCGCAAACAGTTAAAGGTGTTCGTATCTATCATGCGTGGTTCTTGCATATGAGTCGGAAGGTAGAAAGAAAGAAGCAGCATCACAGCGCATACTGCCAACAGTGATGTCAACACAGCCACCCAAACGTTTGGTCTAAGAGGTAGCAGGAAACCCCACGGGTTCACCTCAGGTCGACCAAGGGCAGCGAGAATGGCATAACTTCCCATAAACACAAATGGAGAGAAGTCTATCCACTGGCTCCTGGTTATATCCATGTAAAATGGTCCCGGAGTAAACTCCACTTCCTGAAATGTTGTGTTGTAACATATAATGAAGACTAGTAGAATAAATTAATGTACGCCGGGATATATTTCATAAAAGACTAACCTTTACCACACTATATTATAATGAGTAATTCGTGCGAAGGTTGACAAGTTGACAAGTTTTTTTTCTTGACTCAATATATTTGCAAGAAAAGTCGTTCCCGAGCTAATTATTTGAAATGGAAACTGACAAAAGAAAAATGTATGTTCTGATGATGTATATGCGAAACATTATAATCGAATTTCATTTAAAGGAAACTACAACTTCTGAACAATGCTAAAAGCATTAGGAGGATCAGTAAACTGTGGAATCTATATAAGTTTTGGCTTCTTTTACAAATAATAATGAAATCACATATACAGCAGGTCAACAGAAACTGGTTTTAATGACTACTAAAAAATAACCTTAGCAAAAAATAATTTTAAAAAGAAAAGCTCAAAATATGTAGCTGAGAAAGAGAAACTACTACGTGCCACAAGGCAAAGAGTACTCGGTGCACGGATGCTATATATACTCTCGCTCTAACTTGGCCCAAAATTGCCATTCCATATTGAGAAGCTTGCTGCAATAAGAGATTAGCACTAGAAAAGGACGCTAGAGATAGACCAATATTATGAAAAGGAGGGAAAGGGTAACATTGTCTTTTTTTGTCATCGAGCTTATTAGTATAATATGCAAAAGGACGAAAATCTGGGCCAAGATGAGGTAAACGAACTACAGAACTGACCTCACGTGTAATGAGTCCCAAAATGCCTGTCCAAGTCCCATCGCTTTGCAGTAAACCCCAGGTCCTGTCAGGAGATCTCACGTACGTATATCTGTCAAAGGGACGTAATTTAAGCACCTTTGATGATACTGTAACCTTTTCCATTGCAAAAAAGTTAAGTTGAGAGGGTACGTTCACACTCATATTTTATTTTTGCTAACTTAGAGCAAGTTCTGCAATCAACCAGAGTAAATTTATCAAACCCAAATATTACCAGTCATACATAGAGTGTATTAAAACAAATGTGCATTAATAGCTCACGTGAAGTTCATGATTGTGGACAGCATCTCCATAATGTTCCCCGCTGCCCCTCCGAAGGTGAGTCGTTTGCCCTCTGGTGCCGTGGGGTCATCTACTGTAAATGCCAGCTGTGCCACTAACTCCTCCGCTGACACTAGCACATGTGGCCGGTGCGGGAAGCTGCGCCGAGATTGTGTACGGTATAGTGTTGGCTAGTAATGTCACGTGGATTAATATATACTACCTTATCAGGCAATGCATTTCTCATTCTGACACTTTGAATATATATTTGTGTTTACACACAAAACAGAATCTGGACATTATAAGCTTTTGTTTTCCAGTATCAGTTGTTCCAACTTTCTTCAGTTAAAACAACTGCAGTGATCGACTATGTTATTGCTTAATGTTGGCATAACCAAAGGCCATTCAGATCGTTCAGAATGACTAAGATTCTGGATCAGTTAAGTCTATTTAGGTTCGAGAAAGTTGTTTAGATTCAATTATGTAGGTTACTGTGTATACCTTTTTTTTTTTTTTTACTTTATCTTGTCTTTAAAGTTTCATCTGCCCATCTTGAACGCTGAGTTATAACAATAGATCAAAACTCGAATATGATGCTATAATAGTCACGATGAGGTGTTATGGGAAAGATGAAGAGCTGTAGTATTGTCTTTTTCTGCTACTGATCTATGTGAAATAAGCTGCAAACGACGAAAAAATTATCATAGTTACAGTAAACAAAAAAAAAGTAGTTACTATATATTCAAGCACACTTCAGTCCTCCCAGAGCATTTAGGTCACTCACGTTGGTTCAGTGTCACTTAGGTCCAAATACACGAATTCAGGTTAAATTAGTCCCATCCTGGTAATTTCATCCATTGAATATCACTTTATATATTTCTCTTTTCATCCCCTGTGGGAAACATGAGATCTGGCACCATCTCTTATGTAGTGTACGAGTCGGTTATTTGAGGAAATGCAATATTAGTAATACGAGTTACCATGCAAGATCTCTCATGTATACAGCTCAGTGTCTCTGTATTTAGCAATATCTTACAGGAACATTGTCGACACAAAATTTACCGTAAGAACTTCCTGGGGAAAAGATCTGGTGGATGGGTGAAAGTTAGACGTTGATCGATAGTCCATGATGCCACTTGTAATGGCAGGGATTCTGGGTCGGTGAACGGCAGCCATGAGAACACTTTGGTCCTGTTGATGAAGGAGCAATCTGTCCATTAATTAATACTCAGAATTATTGACTGTTTATGTTGTGTTCTTGTACGGTTGCAACCAATCTATTCACCTGGTCATTTATTTTTGATAATGTTAAATAATAATGTGAAAAACTTGAAAGACTCCGACCATTTCACTGGTTTTCAAAATTCATTGCTTATAGCCTCGGTACTTACAGTGGATTAGTATTTTTGTTGGCAACTGTATACGAATAATACTCGTTACCTGAAGACGGGCAAGGTATCGTCCACAACAGCAACGAGAGAAGTGGTTCGTGAGAGAGTCCTGTGAAGGTGGGGAAGGGTCTGGAGTTGGAGGAGAGGGATGCGAGTGAATACGAGCAGCTTTGTTTTCTGGACCAGCAGGAGGCGGCTTCTGAAGGAGGACTCAGCGAAGGCGGCGAGGAAGGCTGGGTCATCGCTCACCACCACCATCGTCACACACCACAACGCATCACCAAGCTAATGGTGCCAACATGAATAATATCATGAAACTAACAGTGCCAATATAAGTTATAACACAAAATAAATGGTGCTGACATAAAAAATATCACGAACCTAACGGTGCCAACACGAACAATACCACAAAACTAATCGTGCCAACATAAATATCAGGAACCTAATGCCAAAAAGAATATTATCACGAAACTAATGGTGCCAATTCGAACAATCGTCTGACAACGAAAGGACCCTAATACTCCCCCTGACTATGAATTACACCCATCGAATATTCTGTACAACCCTGGGTTTTGCTTAAGTCGCTTGTGTGTCCGTGCACTAAGTTCTCGTTGGTGATCCAGGAACTGAAACAGTGATCTCTCGGTTGTGGGCCAAATACTCTTCTGATTACACAATGCTAACTCATAGGAATACTTAATGAACTACACTGTTTTATGTCTTGTTCCTGAGCCTGATGATGTCCTATGTTTCATGCAGGCTACAGCAGGCAAAAGGGAACAGAAAGACGCCTACGGGAATAATATTAATCAGTCGTGTGTTTTTTTTATGCCTCTATATTTTCAAAGAACTCTGAATTATTGTGTCCAAAGTTCAGTTTCTTCACTTTAATTCATCTACATGCCGTGGCCACATACCTGTCGAGCTGTGGCTATGCTCTGTGAGAGCTGTTCGTATGTCATGTTGGTGTTATGTTTACTAGTCTTCACCTCAAACATTCCGACTCCCAGAGGAGCATGTAAGTGTGCTAGATCCTGAAAAAGAGCACATAACGATAAATCTTTCCTATTCTTCATAATTGAAGAAACAATAAGGATAACTAGGAAAATAAATTTAATATGTTAGCTGCAAGAATTACAATGTTGATTAGTTTTGGGCAGACTTTGGCTTATCTAGTTCATTGAGTAGCACAAAGGATTAAAGCCAAAAGTGTGAATTACTTATATCAAACAGTATAGTAAGAACTGACCTAATGTTTAGCTTTTGACCTTATCAGGCTCCTCTGTTGAAGCTCAAAACAGTTTTTTCATTATTGTGGTGCTTACTTGCGTCACGGAGATCGCCCATTGGGAACCATCTGTCAGCAATAGGACAGAAAAGTGAGAACACCGCTCTATGGCCAACATGTCATCCAGTGGTAGGCGGCTATCCATTGAGGCTATGGTCTTGTCTGACAAATAAAAGGGTGGATAAAAACACACTTGTACAGCAGTGTTTTAGTACAAGTGCTGGACTGTTTGTTTGGAAATATGAACCAAAATCACCGTTTCATCTACCAATGTACTCTCTCTGCTACTTAAAACTGCCTGTAGCCAAAATATTATATTAAAAGTAACACATCGAAAAGCACGGAGAGAATCTTGTTCTGTCAATCAGTGATTGCTAATTTGCAAGGTTAGGTTGCATAGTTAATGTTCGTTGTATATTATAGCTCAGTTAAATCAATAACTCTAACTACGAGTAGGTGTGTAGTTATGGATAAGCTAACCTTCAAATGATCATAGCTCCCAAGGGCTGCAGTGGCTTGAAACATCCGATAACCCATCACTAATCGGAATTTGGTTTACCTCTTTTCTGTTATTGCAAAAAGCAAGCAACTGAAATACTGTAATTAAATACAACATAATAACATGACGATATTTAGTGATGCACATATAATAGCCTAGATCAAAATGAAACTTTTTTTTTTTTTTTAAGCTCTTCCCCTTTTCTGCAGTCTACGTGCCTGTGATGTGATGTAGGCGGGCATGGACCAGGAGGCAGGTGACCTCCAGGCTGAGCCATAGTATCCCTGCAGTAGTCGACATCTTGGCCCCCCCACCACCACCATCCAAACACGTCACGACCACCACCGCACACCTCCGCTACCACCACACTCCACGACCACCACCGCACACCTCTGCTACCACAGTATGACACGACCACTACTTAATGCCTCCACCACTGTCGACATATGTTACGACCACTGTGGCACGCTTCCACCACAACCACATCTATTTCTTAAACAAACCTCCACCATAACACTCCTTGGGCCGACTTCATTAAGAAGTTTTAAATCTGCTCCTTCTCGTAACTCAAAGTATATATTTTTCATTAGGAATAACAGACATAAGACGCCAATCTTCTTTCTTTATCCGTTCTTTTGAGGGAGAGAGAAAAAAAAAGATTACAATAATTTTCCTCTCATGACTTACAGATCTGTTTTCAGAAAGAACAAGAGATAGAGGAAAAATTTTAATATATGCTGCAAAAGCAAATCCAAGTTCACAGAGGGAGTTGATCAAGTTTTTGAAGTCAAATCCAGACCAACAACCAGAAAACAAAATCAGTCTTTTGTTTATACTAATTCATCCTTATATTTTCTATGCTCATGTACATTATCTGGAGAAGGAGAGTTACTTAGTTTTTTTTTTTCTCCCAAATACATTTGTATCTAAAACCACAAAACTGTCATACGAAGCTCAGACTTCCCTAATCTTCCAACACTGTTACCAACACATACTTCAGGCTGTCTGATAAGCTTCATAACATGATATTAGAATGAAAATGGACTTTATTTGATTTTGGAATTTCATTATGATTTTCATTTCATATTAATATATATACCATTGCATGCTACTCCTATAACATTATGTTACAAAAATACTTCCGCTGTTTAGAAACACGTATTTATTCCGTTATTTCGTGTACATCAAATCATTTTCGTCTGGGAAACCTTTAAAATATGAAGCCTGGTTTAACATTCTAGTCAGGTACAAAAAATGGTTAATTTATCACCTTATGAAGAAGAACAAGCAAGTCTGAAGCCTGTAATACCAATTTTCCGAGGAGGACAAAGTCTAATACAAGAACATCTGGTATGACACATGAAATACAGATTGTTCATAACTTTCCTACCCTAGAACAACATACATTATCGTTTTGAAAGAGATGGACAATAGCTTTTCAATAAAAAAAAAAAACTAAATGTCCATTGAATGTTTTATGCGATGTACTTATTAAATATGAGGTGTCTTGAAAATTTCAATGAAATGGTGGCTTTGGGACGTAAATGCTCACTTAACTGAGAGCTCATTTAACTGAGAGCACAAATGAGATCTCACATCTCATACCACAATTCATTCAACTGTTTGCACTACCTACGCTTTGGGTAACAAAAACAGTATTTAGCACAGATATCACACTTTTCTGTTTTTGCCCGTTTATAAGAGAGAAGCAGATGAATTTACGTGAAAGGGAACTTTACCTTTTCCTTGGCTCTTGCTAGTTTTTCTCTACGAGCGACAACGAAACTATGTCACGTGATGTGTCGGCAATTCATAATCTTGATACAATGGATCAGTTCATTCGGCTGTCTAAAGAGCCTGTCTGTATGGTTTGGCAAGTAATGTTTAAAAACTGAATGGGTTTGTAAAGTTACTCTGAATGGATTTTTTTTTTTAAATAACAGAACGTAGGAAGGAAAAACATATGAATAAAAAAATAATCCATACACCAGAATACTGGTATCCTCTGTTCATATATTATCTGTAAAAGTTGTATTTGAACAGCTGTAGGTTGAAGTTTGAAGGGAAACAACTCTGGGAGAGGAAGTTCCAGAGAGATGCAATTCGGAGAATAAAAGAATTCTGATAGTCAGAAGCTCTGCGATATGGCTGTGTGACATTCCAGTCATTAGCACTACCAGATGCCCGTGTAGCACGAAGGATGGCATGGAGAGATGGCACAATGGACGCAACTTTGCCTGAGCATTTGGCATAAAAATGTTTGTAAAATAATGCAAGGGAGGCAACATTCATTCTTACTTGTAGTAGAGGTAGTTTATTTATAATAGCACGGTTATTAATAATTCCAGCAGCTTTGTTGTGAATTTTGTCTAGTTGTTTTAATGCAAATTCTCCACATCATTTCACATGGATGAACAATATTCAGGCTGAAAGCGCACATTACTCTTACAAATAATGGCTAACTGCTGGTCAGTGAAGAAGTCACGGACTCGGTACAATAATCCAAGTTTCTTTGAGGCAGTTTTAGCAAGTTATCTGACATGAGAGGTCCAGCTGAGGGTATTGTTAAGTGAGACACCGAGAATTTCATTACTTATGGAGATAAGAATATTAGTAGCATTGACGGTAATATACGAACCTGGCAATATCCGTCTATTAGTAAAATGTATATACTTGGTTTTACTAGCACTAAATGAGAAAAGGTTGTTTTGTCCCCATTCACTGATCGTAGATTTATGGAGATGGCTGTACTGAGTTGAGAGTTAGAGGTATCAGACTTTGTAAATGGGTGTCTGAGTGTGAATGAACTATGAAGTGTTGAGTCATCTGCATATGAATGGATGGGATTGTGGGTGACAGATAAGAAATCATTAATATGAACCAGGAACAGGGTTGGCGCCAAACCTGATCCTCGTGGCACCCCAGCATTATTTGAGTGGAAATTGGAATATACTCGTACATCACCTACTATTTTTAATATGAGTACTTCAACTTTACGTTTAAGTGAAATTCATTAATACCTGTACAGATCAGGGTATTTAGTATATCCACAGTGATAATGGAAATGTGCTTGTATTGCTCTGAGATTCATTTCAGATAAATATAACTCATCATGGTACAATGCTATGGGATGGAAAGCTTTAATACGGCTGTAAAATGCATTGCAATGTATTCCTTTACTAGGCCGGCCAGTGCGATGCCTGTTCTCAACGTGTCCCTCCTGCTTCCACCGCCTGAGCCACCTGCAGACAGTGGTGACGCTGGACCCGGTTACCCAGGCTATGGCACGAGCTGACAGGCCCCCCACCCACAACCAGATGAAGTTGTTGCGTTCTGTCAGGGAGGTTGGGCGTGAGGGCCGCTGTGTTTCCATGTTCTGTCTAAGAGAGATTTTCGACAAGTGAATATAAAATGAAACTTTGTCCTTCAAGGCAGTTTTGCATCAAGTGTACGTCGTACGATTTGTAGTTGTTTTTAAGTCCTTCGGAAACGGAACATTACTTTCCCTCCACTCCTGTTGCTACTGGATTATTCTTATTAAGTACGAGATTATTAGTAAACTGTTTAATGAAGGCAATTTATAAAACTCAATTAGTTCGAAAAACCTCTTCTGAGTTAAATACGTTCTGAATCTAGGGACAATATATAAAAGTCCTGAACTATGTTTGGATATTAGGAGGCAAGTTTGGGTATTGCCAGTAAATTTTGAGTACTGGACGGCAAGGGGCGAGCAATATCCTTCATTCATAGACTTTGCTCGGTTGTTTCTTGAATCCATAGTGTGTCTACCGTTATGAGGCCCATCTATTAAAAAAAATGGAAGTGTGCCGTATAGCTCGTAACTTGAAGCCTGCCTAGGATGGACTGTGCCTAGAACTTCACTGGTTTTCTGCTTCGTATCCCGAAAAAGACACACGAAGCAATCTAGTAATCACCCCACCCCATGAAAGATGTGGGAAACTGTTACAGGTTAATGAAAAATGAGCATAAAACAGCAATAGGTTATAAACAACAATAGTAGAACGAAATGGGTCAAGAAACAACAGTAACAAGTCCTTATACAAGTCTTTAAGTAACAAAAACAATTCTCTAAGCAACCAAAGAAAAAAACAAAGCACCAGAAACAAACCTCAAAGTAAGAGAATCAAATTTCTAAGTAACAGATACAAACTTTAAAGAAACAGAAACAAATCTCTAAGCAACAGAAATAAATCACTAAGGAACAGAAACAAACTGCTGTGCAACAGAGAAAAATCTAAGCATAAGAAATAAACCTCAGAGCAACAGAAACAAACCTCTAAGCAACAGAAACAAATATCTAAGCAAGGGACAGGTTGGTACTTTAAGACAAGTAAGCTGGCACGACCGGGCTGCTTTAGCACACACTCTTAGGCTCTGTGTTACGGGTTATGAAGGAAAAATGATCCATGGGTACCACAAACATCACTTACTATTTGGAGAAATGAACTGCCCCCACCAACTGCCTAAGCAAGGAAAAATGTATTAGGAAGAGAAAAAACTAATAAAAAAAAAAGTCCTCATAAAACAAACAGGTTATTTAACAACAAACAAATTTTAAACAAGAGAAGTAAGTCTGAAAAAAAAGGGAAAAAAAATGTCTTTACCCCAAATGAAGCGTGTGAAAAAAAATGGGTCCTGAAAGATTTAAAATAAGTCTGGATGCAAAAGAAAAATGCCATAAATTTTCTTAAAATAAAAGATACCGTTGTTACTAGCCTTTTTTTTTTTTTTTTTTTTTTTTGCTAATTTCCTGTTGACCGAGAGACATTTGGTGTATTTCCATGCTGCCTGAAATTTAGTGATCTGTGAATACCAAATACGTCGAAAGTTTCTTCATCTGTAACTGTTGTCATAAGTTGATAAAGTAGACTAATTAACTTCGCACAAAAATGTTTCATTTGGTCAGAGAGGTTGGTTGTGACGATCGCTGTGCTTTCATGTTCAGTGTATGAAACTCTTGCAACAGAGAATATTAAAAAGGTCGAAACTATTTTGATCTACAGCTGTCAGTATAAGATGGTAAAGGATTAATAAACGTCTCCCCGATAATGATACCTTGCCAGGTCAATGAGGGTACAACATGACTAACAGGAACGCGTTACCTCATGACTAATAACAACACGGTACTGTGTCACTAACAGCAACACGGGACAGTATCACTTACAGCAACACGGTAGAGTATTATATCACGGAGAGCAACACGGTGCTATATCTCTAACTTTAAGACGGTACCATATCACTAACAACAACACTGCACGATATGACTAACACGGTACCATATGACTAATAGCAACACAGTGCCACATGACTCACGATCAAAGTGTAGGGGATGGTTAGGCTGGAATGTGATCTCTAGCAGCCTGGAGCAGGCTGAACTCTGAGTGCTGACCGGCCTCCTGGGGCCCTTATATAAACAGTGAACACCTTCCCCTCCCCTCTCACTACACCAGCCAGTGAGTACCTTCCCCTCCCCTCTCACTGTACCGCCAGGTAAACACCCTCCCTCCCCTCTCACCACATCAGTCAGTGAACATATCACCCTACCCACTCACTATCCCATGATAATATACTACACCAAGACATCAACTAGACAGATCAGCTAAAACAAATAGATCATCTGGGTTACTAGGGACATGTCCAAATATTTGCATGATGATCCTCCCATTAGTGCTATATAATTCCCTGGAGAGGCAGACACAGAGAGGCAAGTGTGGCTACAAAGCCATACCCTCGATAGTAGAAGTTACTCTTTCGCGTAATACACTGTTGCTGCACGTGTATACTTAGGTCACTAACTTTACTCCATAGGCAGTGGATTATGAAGAAAAAAAAATACCAATATATATCCTTACACAAACCGTAACAGTGATACCCATGAGAATACACTGCGGTGAGTGATATAGGAAGTAACTCTTATACTCTGATAGATGTTTAGTCTTATATATAATTCTAAGTTATTTATGTATTCATTTATATGGTTGGTATGTACTGCTCTCCTTATCAAACTTAAAATGAAGTAATGAATCCATGTGAAAAGCGTTGTCAGTAACGGTGATGTGTGTGGTCAGTGATGGTGATAGTGGTGTGTGTCTTATGTGGCCACCTGACCCTTCTGGCTCCACCTGGCTCCACCACACACAAGTTCCATCACCAGCACCATCACAGCCACTGTGAATCCATATCTAAGCACCGCGAAAATGCCCTGAAAATGGATAACGCGGGATGTAAGGCAGTATTACTTTCATCACTGCACTAAACTAATAATACTCCTTTTACATGCATAGTCATTCCTGACGACGGCACTCATATATGTCTATAAAAGCACAATTAAAAATTTATTTCTAAATGATCTTATGGCCACGGTAGGGACTGAATTATTTTCTAGTATCCCATATTCATCTATTGCCTTGACGTTTAATCTGTCCATACACTCAGACAATGTCATCATAGATTAGTTCTCGGAGGATGACGTGGAGATTCATAAACCTTGTCTATAACTCGTGTGTCTATCCAACGCCCACCAACAACTGCCCGAACACTTCAACATAGGCTAGTTCAAAGTACCAGGCATGAAGTCAAGTTCACAATGATCCCACCATATACCTTGGGAATAGAAGGGGGGGGG